>JADDOH010023338.1:0-178130 GCA_016648135.1 Agrypnia vestita | reverse complement strand
GCTGGTTCGGCAGGGTTTCATCTATTGCGATGAGCGCTTTCCGATTATCGTACAGGATCCACTTTTCCATCACAGGTAATGAATTCGAATTATAAATCCCTTCATTATTGTGCCGGTTTGAAAGTAATGCAACGCGCATCAACGCGTGTTTGTTTGATTTTGCTTCACTCAATTCGTGAGGTAACCCCACCTTTCAAGCTTTTTCACCTTACCAATTTGGTTCAAGTGGATTAAAACAGTTTTATCACTAACACCGCAGCCTGCAGCTAACTCGGATGTGGTTTGCGATGGATCCGCTTCCACAATAGCCTTCACTTCTTCATTATCAACTTTGGTCTCCGGCCGTCCACGGGGCTTGTTCTGCAGGTCGAAATTTCCAGAACGAAAACGTTGGAACCAAAAACGCACTGTGTTTTCTTTTGCGGCACCGTCGCCATACACATCATTAATCCTTCGAGCCGTTTCTGCAGCACTGGTGCCACGGTGGAACTCGTACTCGTAAATAACGCGATATTTCAAGTTTTTCATTTCGTAAACTGAGTGACGCAAAGAAAAAAACATTTGAGGAAAAAACAAATGAATTATAATTTTCAAAACAAAAATACATGAGTAAATAGCTGTATAAATTTGGATTTGGAATTCCTAACCAAAGAGAAGATATTTGAGATCAAATTTGCCAGTACGGCAAAACGCCAATTTCATATGTAAGGACCTAATATAATTGATATCTTATATGAACGGTATGGACGTACAGAGATACTATTTTCGACGTTTCGTTTTCGACGTATTCGACGTCATGTTTGAATTTTGTTGGAATTGCTGAACGTTTTTCGACGCTTTGTGGTCGACGTATTCGACGTCATGTTTGAATTTTGTTGGAATTGCTGAACGTTGCTTTGTGGTCGACGTATTCGACGTCATGTTTGAATTTTGTTGGAATTGGTGAACGTTGCTTTGTGGTCGACGTATTCGACGTCATGTTTGAATTTTGTTGGAATTGCTGAACGTTGCTTTGTGGTCGACGTATTCGACGTCATGTTTGAATTTTGTTGGAATTGCTGAACGTTGCTTTGTGGTCGACGTATTCGACGTCATGTTTGAATTTTGTTGGAATTGCTGAACGTTGCATTGTGTAAAGTGATTAAAGTGACTTAAGTCAGTTAATACAGGTCATAAGCCCTGTGGCCACCCTGTAAAAATATTTCCATACATGTTTCCCATATAAAAAGCTTCGTCTCTGTGATAGTTCTATTATCTCAATTGAAAAATAAATTATCTTAATATTGTGGACAAATTTACCATATCCAAAACCGACCCTTTCTTTTATAAAACCTTAATTATATAACGTAGCCCACAATCGACATTAGCGACTCTATTAATGCGTAAAGATTGAAAACAGTACAAATCATTTGCCGTTGATGATAACACCCTATCACCTGTTTCTTTCGCACCCCCCACTATTTACCCCCATTTGGACAATTGATACCGAGGTATGATTTTTCATAATTTATAAAGTTTATTAAGTATTAAGTATATCTTAATGAAGGAACATTGTTTTCGAAACCGGTTGGCTTTTACCAAAAATTTAGTGGTGATAAACTAATTTATTTCGTTTAATTATATTCATAACAGTCATCGTTCAGGTGGCACTTTTGTCAATTTCTTAAATAAATCGTAATTGTTGATAAAAAAATTATCCCGGGGCAACCAACCCCTGTCAAGATAAAGGAAGAAAAATAATAATGCTTTCTTTGTTGAGAATAATTGAAAGCCTTCGTACCGCAAGGCATTTATCAAGATTGACTGTACAAAGATAGAGCGGGGGGTGAAGAGCAGTAGATGTGCTGCGGAAAGGATAAAATAAATGGACAATACAGCGCACCGTTGTCACACATCATCTAACTTGAAACTCGTAGATAAATAAATTCAATTTCCAAATCTTCTTTGTCCACTTTTCATGTAAACTAACGAGCTA
The DNA here is from genome assembly GCA_016648135.1 of Agrypnia vestita. Lineage (NCBI taxonomy): Eukaryota > Metazoa > Arthropoda > Insecta > Trichoptera > Phryganeidae > Agrypnia > Agrypnia vestita. The sequence goes on along the minus strand of JADDOH010023338.1, from coordinate 176,155 downwards.
CAGACGTTTCTTCACGAAACCACTTCCGATATAAATCTCTTAATTTAATTAATGTGGGTATTTTCATTATTAGAATTGTTAATATTAATTTTTTGATTAAAATAAAAAAAATATTATTATAATTTTTTTAACAAATAGATCTTCAATTGGTCATTATTGACGCTAATAGATGGTCCTATAGTGACATTAGAGTTCAAAGTACCGATAAATATTTTTTGAACCCTTTTCATATTATATATTTACACGTACACTTTTTTATGATAAAATAATAATAAATAATGACTTAATGATAAAATAAATTGTAAATAATATTGAGAACAAATAAAGACTTACGCGATTCAATAAATTAAATTTAGGAATGAGTTCCAGATTTACAAGTTTTTACACAATACGTTATACACTTTTTATATAATAAATAATGCCTTAATGATATAATTAACTGTAAATAACATTCAGAACAAAATGAAGACTATCGCAAATCAATAAATGCAATTTAGGAATGAATTCTTGATAAGCATGTTTTTACATAATACACAATATACTTTTTATGATAAATAAATAATAATAAATGATAATAAATTGTAATTGTAAAAGTTGAAGTCTCAAAGAGAAGTAGCTATAAATATGAAAAACATGGCCCAGGGCTTAGCCATTCCCGGATAGTCCGTTGGTTCGAATCCCGGTAGTAGCTGAAATATTTTTTCGTTAATTTCATTTTTCTGTATGTCTTTTCTAATTAATTAACAAATTTGTTAATAATTCACAGAATGTTATTCTGAAGTTGCAGCTTCACAATAATAATGTGTTTTCTTTAATATATATGTATATTTTGTGTTGTAAAACATGCTTTTATTCCATCCATTTCGAACATCATATTACAAATTACAATCGATTATGTATATAAACAAGCACTCTATTTCGATGAGAAGCCATTTCTCGTTTTAGATTGGGGTGGGGGAGGCATTGTTATTATGCTGCTGTATTAGTATTGCAGAATAGCATTACATACATTATAAATCCGCATTGAATCACATTTTTCAGAATTACTTTTATTAATACATGTACTCGCAAATACTCATATGGAACCTTAAAGTCTTACTGTTGTTGGTTTTCTAGAATACGTTTTTAATTTAGATTTGAATATATGTACAAAGGTACTACATAAATATTTCAAATTAATAAAATATACATCTTGTTGTGATGTTACAATCATAAACCATTTTTTCGTTCTGGTGGTTTTCTTCCTTACCGTAATATTGATACGGTAAGGAAGAAAGCCAGAAGAAGCTTCTTTAATTTTTCGTAACAGTTTTCTAATTATTGTAAAGAAAATACAAATGTCCCTTCTCCCTTGCATTGTCCCAACTCCTTGCCTAGGTAGGCTATTGGGGTCGGCTCTTGTCAGGCTATATCTTCTTCGGTTCTGGGTATCGCTTTCATCCAGGCTGTTTCTCTGTAACATCTTGGAGTTTGAGCATTGAGTCATCCAGGAGTTCTTTGGTATTCCTCTGGATGACTATCGATGAAGCTCCATAGACATTGCCTGCTTCACTGTGTGGTCTGTTGGTCTCTGTCTAATGTTCCCATACCATCTCAACTATCGTTTCTCCAGCTTACTTTTTGTGTTCGTGACACCCAAGCTACCAGGAATGCATGAACTTTTAATCTTTTAGTCTTGCCGACTCCAGCAGACCATCTAAGCATTCGGATTTATGCTGTTTCTAGTTACCTGTAGTAGGAATTGTACATACCACATCCCAACTCGCAATAACAGACATTCACCTACTTTTCATCTCCCCTTTTGTAAGACCAACTCAAAACAAAATTCCTTTATGTACAGATCCATAAATTCATTTAACACAAACTATCACCACATTGACATTTTCAACGCAACAATAAGAAACATAAAACAAACAATATCTACACTACCGCACCCAAACTAATTTGTACATTATATCTTCCCTTCTACTCCCGTCCCACATTCCCCTCCACCCTCTCCACTCGCTATTAATGTATGTTAAAGTAAATTTTTAAATTCAGTGGAAAATTTTTAAGATTGTTTTGCTTTTTCCCTAACAAAATAAATAAATAAATAAATAAACACACAAATACACACACACACACAAACTCATTATTGGACATGTTTTTTTCTTATTTTTTTATCGATTGTATATATGTGTTTTCTTGTAATTGGCCCAAAACTCTGTACATCAATTATTGTTTTTTTTTCAAGATTGATTAATTATATGGGTGTAAGGAAACCAATAAATGAAAATAAAATAGTCCAGCATTTTGAGCCATACATTATCGCGGGTCTAACACGGGTCTAGCACGGGTCTAAGTAATAGTCTGGTATATCTTTCCTCTAAATTTAAAAGGAACTTTTGGGTCACACAAGATTCCAGTTACGAATCTAAATTTCATACATCCCACATCTATTCGATGGTCGACATCCGCTACACATCCTCTGTCTCTGTGAATGAGTTAGCCCAGATTCTTAAGACTCACAGTTGGCTAATGTTTCCCCATCCAGTTGCATCGAAGGAGTTACCGCATTTGTATCTTCAAATATTTCCAATGGTAAAACCGGGGTGCCGTAGTTATAAATGTCATGCCGCCAAATGGTGACGAAGTTCAAATTTTCCAAAAGAATAGTGCTAAATATAATTCGTGTATCTAGAGTTAAATTGTGATTTTGTTAAAAAATCGATAATTTTATTTTTTCCTGTGTTTTCATTTGCTTCCACATCCGCGTCCCGTGACGATATAAATAGACTCATATAAAAACTAACACTTAGCTAGCTGTCAGGTTTCTATGACATTGAGTAAAAAGTTCCTAGGCTTTTTTTACCAGGAATATCTATTCTATAGGCCTCTGATATGCGCCTTTTGTTAAACGTACCTTACGTAAAAAAATTACTTACGTTTGATCTATTTTTGCTTTATTTCTAAATAGTACGGTGAAATTTATTTGTATTTACATAATCGTGGTCTCAAATAAGTCAGCTTCGAATTATGTCATGGAAATACTCGTACCATTTTCCACCCGCAGTAGTAGGAAGTCCCGATTTATTTGAATTTTAATCAAATTCAGTGATAGCTCCTGATGCTACATGGAGCGAATGTTCATCATAAAATAGAATAAGATTTTTAGATACGAATGATAATACAACGTATTTTGCAAAATTTATTTTATTTTATTAATTTAATTGTTGAGTAGCTTGTTGGTCTTGTGGTTAGAACTCTCACCTCGTGATCCAAAAGTCGCGGGTTCGTACCTCACTCCAGACCAGCAAGTTAGTCCTATTTTAATAGCACAAGCGTAGCTTAGTTTGAAAATATTTAGAATATTGATGTGACACGTATTAAAAAAAAGATATATATATATATATATATATATTATTTTACTAAACACTAGCTGTAACCCGTCAAAAGTGACGGTGCTTTTACATGTCTGTTCCTAAGGAATAAGGTTTTATTTACTAAAAAAAAAACTTTTATAAAAAAGAAAAAAAAGAAATTATACCAATTGGGATAACAGTTCTAAATTATTTAATCTTCACCACAAAATATTCTAGAACAGTGTCATAATAATTAATTGATCTCGTAAAACAAATGTTCATTGGACTCGTAAATTATGAATTTAGAAATTTGCGAAGCAGTTATTTAATTCTGCAGATCGAATATCCAAAATATCCAGATATATTGATATGAAATTTTCAGATTTTCTTATGAATTTTTACGGCCAGAGAGTATAATTTTATGAAATATATTGAGAGTAGGCACTCGACTGAGCTATTTATTGACAGTGTAAACACGAACCATATTTAACTAAATGGGAAGGCATCCAATCAGAAAATTCGCTTGATTGCGTCTCTTTCGAATCGAATGAAATCTTGCAACAGAAATATCGTCGTCATAATATATTGTATAACTAGCTGTAACCCGTCAAAAATGGCGGTACTACATGTCGGTTCCTAAGTATTTATACTACTGTATTTTGCTATTACTTTGTGGTTATTCATTCTGACTATAATTAAACGAATTAACTTAGTTTATAGCCACTTAATTTTTAGTAAAAACCAACTGGTTTCGGAAACAACGTTCTTTCGTCAGGGTATACTTAATACTATATTAAGTACTTAATACTGTATCAAACATTAATACAGTATACTTAATACTGTATTAAAATATTAATACATTATTAAGTACACCCTGACGAACGAACGTTGTTTCCGAAACCGGTTGGTTTTTAACAAAAATTAAGTGGTAATAAACTAAGTTAATAAGTATTTATTTATATATATTAAATAATAATAGAAACGAAAAAAAGAAGAAAAAAGAAGGGAAAAAAGAAAGAAAAATTAAAAAATATTTTTATAAAAGAAGTTACGGACGTTACAACAAATTACGGGGACAGGCAGACGGAAGGACAGACGAACGGACAACCGGACAGACAACGAAAATGTTATATTTGGGATGTTTGATGAAAAGTTAAAGTTTTTTTCACGTTTACTGGACTTACGTTATAGGATTATGAACAGACTATTTCACCATAACTATTCACAGTATACACACGTATTTCCTCGATATAATCACATTTCAAGTGGCGGATTCGGAGTTTGTTTTGTAGTTCTCGAGACAACTAAGAATCTACTACCTACCTGAGTTATGTATTTTAAAAAGTTATTCAGACAGACGTGCTATTCTTGCTTGAAAATTGCTTTACAATGTTTAATAGTGAGAAGATATATCTTTTCTTATATAACAACTTTACAAATGATATGGATCAAAAATTAATAAACTGTATCTTCTCATCTGCGGGCCAAAGTTTTTATTACTACGAACATTGCAAAATTCATTATGCAGCTAGTTTTATTGCCCATGACATTTTGGTCATCTGTCAGCTTGTACTGTGCATGATTGTTTAAGATTAATGATTGTGGGACTCGGGATCAAGAAGATTTTAATCGTAGACGGCCACCCCTGTTTAAGTTAGCAGATATTTGCATATCGCTAGGGCCTCCTCAAGATTCACTGTGCGTTTGACTTGTGGACTTTCCAGGGACCGTCAACTCAAAAACATTCTTAGTTTTGGTGACTTTTAAGCTGACCCGTGCCGGCTTGAGATAAGCAAGCATATTTAGTTAGCTTATCCACTCGCTTGCCTCGATCAAAACTAGTGGGCTTCTGGGGATATCTCTCTTAAAGTGTTCATGACCGAAAATGTATTTAAATATTTATTAATTTTCTATGACGCAACAGCTATCATATCGCCCTACACTTTTGCCATCCAGATTGGCAACGTTTTAATGCTAAAGCGGTTTCCTTACTACGCCGCACATTTATCTATGACATACAATTATTAACTTTGTACACTTATATAAAATAATGTAATTACGGCAAGTTCTTGGCAATGTGTTCACGCTTCCCGCTACCGCCTGTTTGTTTTAAAGCAGTCCTCACTATTTTTGTTAAAGTGCGGGGCAAGCGAGTGGTTATTCAATTCTCCGATTGTCTAGTAACGATTCTTATTCTTGATAAAAGTGATATACGAAACAAAAGATGTGTTTTTTTTTCGAGTGCGTAGATATTGTAAAAAATATGACGTGTTTTAAGTAAAAATAGAGTTTTTAGTAGCGACTGAAAGTGTATTTTTTTAAATTGTCTTACTATGTGTAATTTTGAAACATTAGCGCTTATCCCGGGGGAATACTTACTTGGTAAATAAAAGTATAAAAATACGTTTTATGTAATGGGAAAAACGATAGATGTCTTTAGCACTGATTTTGAACATATATATAACTTATATTAGGTCCTTACATATGAAATTGGCGTTTAGTATGGGAGGAACATAAAGCCGATTTTTTTTATTATAATATGTTTATTTAATCAAAGTATGTACCATTGCTATCTATGCACTTTTGCCATCTCATAGGTAGTTCATCGATCCCTTTACTAAAAAAACCATTCGGACGGGAATCAATAAAATCTTTGAAGGCGGTTTGGACTGCCCCATCGGAGTTGAATTTTTTCCTTTGCAAGAAGTTATCCAAATTTCGAAAAAAATGGTAATCTATTGGGGCAAGGTCCGGAGAGTACGGTGGATGTCTTAGACATTCCAATTGAAGCTCCTCTAATTTGGTAGCCGTCTGTTGTGCAGTGTGTGGTCTAGCGTTATCATGAAGCAGCAGTGGCCTAGAGCGATTAACCAGCCTCGGTTGTTTAGCAGCTAGCTTTTCCATCATGGTTTTCAGTTGCTGACAATAGACATCTGCCGTAATCGTCTGGCCAGATTTAAGAAAGCTGTAGTGAACGACACCAGCACTAGTCCACCAAACGCTCACAAGTAACTTTTTTGGAGTCAATTTTCGCTTGAGGCATGGTTTGCCTGGTTCGGCAGGGTTCAGCCACTGCGATGAGCGCTTCCGATTATCGTACAAGATCCACTTTTCATTACAGGTAATGATTCGATTTAAAATCCCTTCATTATTGTGCCGGTTGAGTAATGCAACGCAGCAGTCAACGCGCGTTTGTTGATTTGCTTCACTCAATTCGTGAGGTACCCACCTTTCAAGCTTTTTCACCTTACCAATTTGCTTCAAGTGGATTAAAACAGTTTTATCACTAACACCGCAGCCTGCAGCTAACTCGGATGTGGTTTGCGATGGATCCGCTTCCACAATAGCCTTCAATTCTTCATTATCAACTTTGGTCTCCGGCCGTCCACGGGGCTTGTTCTGCAGGTCGAAATTTCCAGAACGAAAACGTTGGAACCAAAAACGCACTGTGTTTTCTTTTGCGGCACCGTCGCCATACACATCATTAATCCTTCGAGCCGTTTCTGCAGCACTGGTGCCACGGTGGAACTCGTACTCGTAAATAACGCGATATTTCAAGTTTTTCATTTTGTAAACTGAGTGACGCAAAGAAAAAAACAATTGAGGAAAAAACAAATGAATTATAATTTTCAAAACACAAATACATGAGTAAATTAGCTGTATAAATTTGGATTTGGAATTCCTAACCAAAGAGAAGATATTTGAGATCAAATTTGCCAGTACGGCAAAACGTCAATTTCATATGTAAGGACCTAATAATATACAACTCAAATATAAAAAAAATTATAATATGTAGATGTTCTCACGATGAAATCGGTGAAGGTTGCGTAAAGTGATTACCTAAGCCCTGGGCCACCCCATAAAGACTTCCATACACGTTTCTCATACAAATAGCTTCGTCTCTATGAGATTTCTATAATTTATCTTAATTTATGACTATCCCTCTGTTGACGAAATCCAGTGATTGTGTTCTCAGAACATACATATTAAAAAAATATTAATTAACTGCTTATGATATTTTTTTAAATAGAAATGTGTGCACTGAATATATGTCATATAAATTTTCTCACTTTTTTTAAACTGAGCTGAATACATGTGCTATGTAAGTGGGATCAACTTAGGGTTCTGGGATGAGGTTCGATCCCGCAACTCTTACTACGAGATGACTCAGCAAGTTACCTAAAGATCAACATGATACATTTGGTCAACGGTTTTATTCAACGTTATACCTTTCATACTATTATCGACAACCCCTCTTCTTTTTATTTTTTTTATTTCCAAAGATTTTAGTATTGTAAAGAATTTGTTTGCGACACTTGATATTATGCAAGAAGCTTTTTAGATTTACCCGGCTTCAAGAAATCAACCTGACACTGATTGGCGGATTTAATATTAGATTCGAAATTCGTTACGGCTTCAGCAAAAATGCCGTAAATTATTCAGAAGTAATGATTAATTTTATAAGTGCTTGAAATTCATTAGTTAAACAAAGAACACTGTTAAAGACTGTTACGATTTTTTTAAATAAACCACAGCTGTAGGTATATATTGATTTTAATATAATACTAGCCGTCCATATCCGGCGTTGCCCGGCTAACAGAAGAAGTTTGGGGGAAGATGCCATTGTTTTGCAAAATGTGTATAGGATGTCCGGGAGAGTGGTGGAGAATGACTATACATAGAAATTATATATGTGAGGTATAAAAGCAAAGGCAGCAATATCCAAAATAATTTGAATGAAGTCATCAATTATGATAAATTTATAATGTATTTTATAGGAAACATAGCCTAAAATTAAAAAAAAACATGATTTTAGAAGGGATAAATACATTAAATTTAGAATTCAGTACATTTTAAATTAGTAATCCTCGGTGACTGCAATTAAAACATTTTTTTCATTTTTAAGTTAATATCAATATATTGCATTTGACCCCCTTGTATTTTATAGTCCATGATGAAAAAGAGATATTCACTAGCGAATTCTCGTAATGAGAGTAATGAGAAAATTTTATGGAAGATCGCTCGCCATAAAAATATTTTAAAAAAAATTAATTTTTAGTTAAAATCAATAATAAATATTTGAGGCGTGCTTTCATTCCATTTTTTTTTCTTTATAAATAGACGTTATGGTCAGATACTCGATTTTAAAAATCAACAACATGTATTTTTTTTGAAAAATCTTATTTTAATCCGACGCCGCCTCTCAATTTCCTGCCGACCTCCAATAGCAATTTGTTTGGACGGTGTACTAATACACCTGATCTATCAATAATAACAAATCTCTCCATATTCCTTACATGAACACTTTTTTAAGTTATATGTACTTCTTCCGGTGCATTTAGAGTAAAATTTCTAAGTAAAAAATGTAGTAATTTGAAATTAATATTTCAGTAATATAAATAGTGTATTGTCGACCATCGTGAATCGAGTACCAATCATAAATATGCCCAATTCAGAAGCTGATGAATGATTGGTTATTGAATTGAAAATTAGAACTGTTTATTGAATTACGATTTTAGGTGTGTAATTGAAATGCCAAATAGGGGCTTCTCATACAGATTTCTGTATTTCATGTTTTTTTAGATGTTTTTTAAGAAAGCTTTTGTTTGTTTGTGTTTGTCACGATTAAAAGTGATATTCGAGAAATAATTTATTTTAAAAACGACGTGATTGTTTTATTTATTTTCAAAACAAGAAACATTCATTAATTTGACATTCAATGCGGCTGTCGAAACTTTTGAATAGGTACGGAAATGCATACGTTTTTACGACTCAATACTTTGAGCGTCATCAATATATAATTTTGTCTTTACTTTAGTTTTTCAGCATCTCTTTGGGAATGTTACACTGTACCAATTCTTCTGGTTTTTATGATTTGTGGCAAGTAAATCGTTAAAAAAAACGATTCGCGCACTTGTCCGGCCGCCGCCGTATGATTGCGAACTGCTTTTGTCAACCAAATTTCAACCTGGAGACGATTGAGTAGGACCGATATGGAAGCTTTTGCTCTTAGAACGGTCCTGGGTAAGCGGTAGGTACTATTCACAGTGCAAGACAGGGGAACATGGAACACCTGGTCGAGTCATTGGGCCCTCGACCCTACTAGGACAAGGGAATGGAGATAATGATGATAATTTTAGTTTTGAAGTACAACTTCTACCACGCGTGCGTGAGTACACGCACGATATTTACGCACTGCAGAACAATGTTTTTAAATTTACGGGAATTTAAAAATGTCTGGACGGGAGCGAGTGGTAGTGAGTTGTGCCCTCCCAGAAGGAGGCGCCCCGCTCGACGTGATAACGGAGTCCCGCAGCGGCAACCCGAACACGTCCCAGATATAACTTGGACAGGAAAACTCGCGATATCGTTCGCTTTGTCCCTTTTCCACATCCGCGAATATTCTTTCCGTGCGCCCGGAAAAGTTTCTACCAACACTTTGTGCATCGGCTTTTTTGTACGTCGCGTCGCGCGACTGAAAGATCCCGCCTAATTTGAGTCCGCTTGTGCGGACGCGGCACGGAACCAAACGGAGTTATTTTATCAGTACACAAAAATAAAACGTAAAACCGCGCGGTTTTTTTTTTACAACGTCGCTCGAGTTACTTGAATCGTGCGGATCGGCCTAGAGCGCTAAGCCTAGACAAAGGTTTGCCGGAAACAAAAAGCACACTACTCGCGATACAAGCTGGTGGATTCCAGCGGGGCTCGGGGGGATCTTTCGGAAAATCGTGCATGCGCGGAAATTAAAATGGAGAGTTGGAATATTTATTTTTAATATATTAACTACATACACCAGGGATTGTTTTCATTAAAGATGATAAAATCAATATGTTTTGATTTAATATTGTCGCGGGATCATGGCGTTGAGCGAAAAACCAAACATTTGAATTTTTATTTGTCACCAAAATCACTGGACACGAATTTGATTAGAGAACAATTTTTTTAATTCACGTTAATTTCGCATTAATTCACGACTATGGAATACTTTGTATTCGTCTTTTCAAAATATTATCTGTCAGTGGTCGACCTATTCACTATTGAATTTATTGCCGCCGATATTTCGCTAGCCTCACTGAATCGCCGCTGATCGCTATTTTTCTGTGGAATCGTTAAAACTTCACAACAAACTGTTCCGCTCAGTAGCATGTCGCTACTTATATACATTTGTGGGTTTCCAGACGTTTCGCGAATCTTGAAGTTTATTCTAAGCTTTTCCAGTAATTTCCAGTGATTTATATTTTGCTGTAATACGTAAGGAGTAGTGTAAAATCGTAAAACACTTGACAATATGTAACTTTTTAAATGAAATAAAGAACACTCACTTTTTTAATTAAATTCAGGGGTTAATTTTTCATTCGAAAAATAGCAGAACTGCCACCCAGACTTGAACCCAGAATAATACATGCTCTAAAGAATGTAACATCACCAGTAATTCTTGTAACTTGATATCATTTAATTATACCAAATCAAGCATGTCATATTATTTTCTCCGCAGATTTAGAAATATTAATTTACTTCTATTACTCGTACTATTATCATATATTATTTAAATTTTAAAGTAAATAGAAAAAAATTTATAGACACTAATATAATAAAACAAAAATAGTGCTTTCAGAATATTAACAACAATTAAAATATAATTTAAATTCTGAAATATCGTATTGATATTTTGATTACTTTTACTAAAAAGTAATACAAAATATTGAAAGATAAACATCTAATGGATCTTCTTTTTCCAACTTCTAATAATCTTAATCTTATATTATATTTTGTGTACAAAGATAGATATTACATTATTTTAAAATTCTTTAGAAGTCAGCGAAATAATTTTGGACATTTTGGACGTAATTCTAAAATATTTTTGGTTGAACTGAATTTTGATTGTTTCACAAAAAAATTAATGAAATAGCCTCCTTGTCTACTTCTTACAGGTTTTTCGTTATTTGAATGATTATAATCATTTTATGGGATTTAAATTAATATGTTTATAAAATAAAAACGGACTCGCTATTTGGGGAAGGCTTCTTCTTAGTATATATTATTTATTATTAAACAATTATTTTCATAGAAGCGTTAACATACTTTGTGTCTGGCAATATAGTTTTAAATGAATTTATCTATATAATTCAATTATACGGTAACGTGAATTTCTTGTTTACAAATATCGTATAAATCACTTTTTAAAATCATATTCCTCATTTTTTAGACATTATGCTTTAAGAGTACAAATCCTTTGATGTTTTCTTTCTTTCAAATACTTTAGATCTCAAATTGGCGCAATTTATTTTAAATCTTCCAGATCAAGATAAAAGCGAAACGTTAAATTAAATTTGGTTTATTTTTTCTCAGTTCTTTCAATGTTATATTTTTATTAACTAAATTTGTTTAACCTTTTCTTTATGGTGTAACAATTATTAAAATCTAAGAACTGAGTAATGATTCCTATTTTCCGTTCGTTCTCGCTTTCTCGTCCTTCCATCGACACATATATGTATATATATATATATACGTCGCTTAGTATTTAGAAAATTGATGTTTCGGACCACTTTCGCAAAAGATTCACAAGATGGTGGAAGTGGAAACCCACAAAGGGGTCTAGCGTGGTACACTATTAACACAAGGTAAACGAGGTGATTAATGCGTACCTGCATAATAAAATTTAATCAAATGTGTTCGACCTTCTACGGTAAATTTGATACAATGTCAACGCAAGCTGAATTTTTGCTGTAATTTAAAACTGAATAAGAATGAGGTCGATAGGAAAGATATACGATACATGTCTCATAGAGACGAAGTTATTTTTTGTATGGGAAAGTAGGTATGGAAATCTTTTTTGGTTTTTATAGGGCTTACGGTAGGTTTAAGTGATCACTTTACACAATATAACGTTCAAAAATTTTACCCATGTTAGACTACTACGTCTGTCAAGTTTTCGGATGTTTTATTTATGTTAACTGTGCATACCTTGTTCCATATGTGAGTTGTATTTTTATTATCGCCCTCTGTGGTTTTAAAATTTTGTCATTCCCATAAACCAGTCTAGTTATACAGTATATATAAACATACCATTGGTATGAGATATATATTTTTTATTAGACTTTTTAAAGCAAAGTTCTTTTAGTATGTATATGAATTATTAATATTTACACTAGAATACGCCTGAAAATTGTTTCAATCTTGTAACTATGAGTATGTTCAAATTTTTCAAGATCACTATACTGTACATCATTAATAATCTTATATACCTTGAATAATGATGTCTCCATGTGGATGAAATCCAGTATTGTGTTCTTGAAAAATGTGAACATAATCAAAATTTTCTGACAGCTATGTACATAGGTTCGTGATTTATTTGTATTTATTAAGGGCACGGAACTTGATCCGCGCGATTCTTTAACAAAAAAACAATAAATAATAATGGTAATTTAAGGTCTGACAGCTTTATACATAAAAATTGAAAGTTATTTTCTTTGAAGTATTTTTGCCGTCGATACCTGTTTTTTGTTACCTTCCAGCGAGATAATATGAATAAGCTGCCTTCGGCGAAAGTGGAAAACATTTCCGAAACGTGCTGTATAAGGTATATGAAAAATTAGCTTCTCTATATAAATCTCGTGTTGGCATACACCTGACTGCGTGAAATATCGCTCTTCGGCGGAGTGAAATACGCATGTTTCATAAAAAATGTGTTTATTTTGCCTAACCGTAATTTATCTGTAGTATTTTTCATTCACCTGCCGAGAATTTTCTAGGAGAATAAACATATTTACGATAAAAAAATAATTTATACTATTTTATATTCAATCATTGGCTATATTCATTTGTCCTTTCTAATATATAAATAGGTAACGTTTGTTAGATTGGATATACGAGGTGAACTCCAAATATACTTATCCGATTTCAAAAATTCTTTCACCAATATTTAGAAATGGCATAGGCTATATAATCCCTGTGGTGACCTATTTTAAAACTAAAGTCTACGAAAAAATGGTCGAGTGAAACGTTTTTTTACGAACGCTGTCTTAACGGTAAGAGATATTTAAATATTTTTTATAAAGTAATTCAAAAACTCAAAAAGTTCTATAAAAAAAGTCCGCGACGACATATATATTTTTATGTTAAGGTTAATACACAAATTGATAAAATATCACTTAAAGTTAGTAAAAATCTACGCGTGCGAAGACGCTCGGGTACAGCTAGTAAGATTATAATAATAATACCATATTATAGACATTAAAAAAAATTTCACATATATAAATATTTTTTCTGCCATTATCATAAAGAAACAATCAATTTTTGCTTGTTGTTGGTTATATTAGTTTCAGTTTAGGTTAGTTAATTCAGGTCAGGTTAGTTTCAGATTTTTTGGCAACTTAAGGAATTAATCTTGTATATGCACCAGACTGTACATTGAAAAATTATAAAATAAGTTCATAAGAATTGCATCGGTATGGAGTAGGGACTGTAAAAAAAACTTTTTGGAATGTTTTTGTAATAAATATTGACTGGCCCAGTTATTGACCGTATTCTGAAAATAGCAATTCATACCTATTCTTACAAATGAACACTTGATTTATTATGCATAAATCGTTAAAAAAAATTTGTGATTCACTTTTGCCACCTACGAAAATTGTCGTAATACTTCAGCCCTATTCTTTCAGAACTACAGCCAAATAGAAATAGACTTAGTAATCGCAAAAAAATTGAGCTTCAACCCACGCACACTAAACTTGTGCGGGGGTATCTATAATATATTATAGAATTTGTTTTATAACAACACAATCCATAATAACTGTTTTTGATTTCCAAAACATTTTTTTTAATATTATTTATAATTCCTTTTCCATAAAAGTATTTTATGATACTTCAACATCCGAATTTTTAAGTTTACTCCTTTGTTTTTATTTTTTATTTTAATGTCACCTTAGGACTGTCTATCAAAATAATTAGCGATATGTTGATTATGTGTATTTAAAAAATGATTAAAAGTTTCGGTTTATTAAAGTTATGTGAAAAAAACATATTAAATAAAACTTAAAGATACATGCAAAATGAAATTTTTAAACTATTTTTATTTTACTTTAATGATTACAAAATAAAAATAAAGGAAATTATGTCATTGAAAGATTTGGCAGATACTTCGTGATGCAAAATTATAATTCAAAATATGTTATACTTTACTTTGTAATACACACACATACAATATGGGTTATTAAATTACTACTATAGTTTTGAGAGGAGCAGTCTCTCTCATCATCAGGTATAGATAATAATTAACTTAAATACACAATTAATCAATCTAATCGGGTAGATCAGGGGGGCGCGCGGTGGGTATGGGTATTTATTTCCCAAAAAGCTCTAGTAGTGTTGAAGTGGACTATTTTGGAACAAGTGAAATGTGATATTATTTATTAATGTGTTTCTAGAACTCAAATTTTTTTTTGCGTCTGCTTGTCTGCCGAAAAAACTTTGGATCGATTTTTAACCCTTTTTCCGTGATCCAATCGAACTGGAACTTTTCAGGCAGACTCGTGGCGACGATAAAAATGATTTAACAAATTTCCGTCTAAAAAAATTTAATTAAAGTATAATTTAGGATTTTACAACATTTTAACCGTTTTTTTCAAATTGGAATCCATACAAATGAAAAAGGATCCCGGCGCGTGGAGAAGGCGCGAAACCTGTTTCAACTAGTCTGACTTGAACCATGGGTCCGATCAGATGATTTCGCCGACGCCCCCCTATACCATTATTAGGTTTTCAATATTCTATTAGTTTTAAGAATAATAATATACCTACATGGAATAGATTTTCCACATGAACTTAAAGCAAGAGGAAAATGTTGATAGAATATCAAATTGGAAACAATACAAATGAGAAAGGGAGTATAATAAAAACTTGGTTTTTATGGGTTAGATTTTTTGGTTTTAGGTTAAATAAATCGAATATTTCCGTTTCATGAACCCTACTACACGTCATGAATTTTTCATTTAATTAACCGTAAATAACAGATGAAAAAATCGGCGGAATTCTTTTTTGTACAGTCCTAAATTTAAAAAGTCGTAGAAGAGATCAAATTAAATAATGAATATTATTTACAGTTTATTTTATCCATAAGTCGTAATTATATCAAATTCAAAACGTTCATAAAATATTTATACTTTGTACTCTAATGTTAGTCTATGTCCATCTATTAGGGTAAATAATGACCTGTTGATGGTTTGTTTATCAAAAAATAAAATAAAAATGAAATCCCTACAATCAAAAGTAGCCCCATTAGACGGTACTCCATTAATCAAAAATATCTATTGTGCCAGGTATTTTAACAACTGTCTGTTGACATTATCAAGAAGAAAATTAATTGAAAACGTATTGATTATGATTATGGAACACGATCGTGAGAGAAGTAGAAAATAATTTTAAAGAAAACATTGAAAAAGTGTTATACATATATGAGATAAAAAGTCGAAATAATTTTTTATTTAATTAAATAATTTATGAAATTAAACATGAATTCACTTGGTTTAAATCAGTATATTTTTGGTAACACCAACCAATTTCGGAACCACCGTTCCTTCTTCAGATTAAACAACAAATTAAACATTACAAATATTAGGAATTATATTTCTGGGAATTATAAATGGTTTTGTCAACTTGAGAAGAACTGATTCTGTGGTCTATAAGAATAATATAATAATATCTAAACTAATAAAATCTAACCTAATAAAGATTTTTCGATTTGTTCTAGAATAATAATGAGGTATGTTTGGTGAGTGGCTTTTAACCCGTTTGGAGATGTTTGGTCAGTCCCGTTTTCTTTTGGTTCTGATACGAGTTGTTCATGGGAGATACTGTCGAGTACTTCCAACGAATCGATGAAGATACCTGTACAATTGCTTGATTTGTTCAATTTATTTTACATGATGGTGAATGCTTTGTGTGTATATTTTTATATTATTGTGTATATATTTTCCATTTATTGTAGAATTGATTTTGTAATTGATAGTTTGGTCTATATAATTGTAAGTGGTTATCCCTCACCATACACAAGAATCATAATCCTTTTGGTGAGGTACACAAAAAAAATGCTTTGGAAACATTTTCTTTGTATGATTGTTTAAAAATATTATATATATTATTAATTAAATTTATGCACACAGCATTCATATGTATTTGGTCGCATTTTTCTATAATAATAATCTCCTTCTATTGTCAACTCTGGTGCTAACATTTTTTTTAAATAATATAATTATTAAATAATAATAAATCTATCTAAATAATAATTGATAATTCAAACTAATGCGCTATGAATCTATAACAATATCTATTTAACGATTAACCAAACGTGATATGTGATTACCTATAATATATTTGACTATAATAAATCGTTACATACGTGACCTTTTGAAAATACATCGCTTACGACAAATATAAACGGAATCTAATTAAATTAATCTCTTTTCTTTTTATATCACCTGTCCTACAGATATTATATTAAATATTCATTATAATTTCTTCTTTAGATATTTAATTTAATTTTACAAATATTTCAAATTGAAATGCTAAATTATAGAAAGAAATCCTAAATTCCAAACTAATCGCTCAACTGCTGTTTCTATATTAATATTGTAATAAACTAACCTTTCTTTCTAAAATCCTAATATAATTTCTAGTATATATCAAATTCGTCATTGACAAATAATCTATTTATTCGAACAAAAATTATAATAGCCCGGTGGCCATCTTAGTGACGCCGACTGCGCGCGTAGACATAAACTCAAAATCACTCTTAAAATATATTTCTTTTAATCTATATAGCTGTGTTCATTAAATAATCAATATTTCAATTAAATATATTTCTTTTTGTACGTTTTAATCCAAATTACTTAAATATATATATTTTCATAACTATACTATATAGTTACGTCGAAGAAATGACTCGTGATCGTTTAGTAGAATTGGACCTCTCACGCTTTTATTAATGTGGCGAATTCTTTTGATAAAGTATAAACGGAGAATGTTCAATATAAACATATATTTCCGAATATAAACTATCAATTTAACTGGAATTCAATAGATGTGGCGAGAAACTTATTTTAAGAAGTTATTGAAAGGAATAATTAATTGAAACGGGAAACTATTATAACCTGGAAGAAACAACATCATATTTTCTAATCAATCAGACAATAAATTTACCAACCTTCTTCATGAACAGCATCTGTACAAAGTCTAGGGCGAGAATTATACATAATAATTTAATTATTTTATTTATATAAGCTTCAAGATGATTATTTCTTCTAAAGGAATATGATAAATGCAGACCGTGATTTTATAGATAATTTTTAATAAAATAAAATTTGAAGTTATGATATTAGAGAGGTGGATGTCCGTCGCTAACGGAAACCCTCCCCTTTTCCTACGAGGCCTCTCGTCTCGCCTCGACGATGTGAGTCTCAAACCTACCAGGAAAAACTCTCCACTTCTTCTGTAGAATAATTAATCCGTGACTTGAAATATATGTCGCATCCTGTGGAATCTTCCATAGTTTTGGCGGTACATCAATCATTTTGATGAGTAAAATGTAAATTCTATAAATATTAAACCATTAGGGATGACGCGCGTTTAAAGTTTAATTCCGTAGATATTTAAACAACATTTCTAACTTTTAGGAATTACACACATCTAAAAGGTTGAATTGTGGATTTTAAAACAGCGATCTGATAATTTTACTCTTGTTAGAGTCAAAGATAATATCTGGAACTGGAGATGATAATTCGGCTTTCTAATTTTGGTTTTTATATATGATGTGATGGATTCCGGTCCGTAAAACATTCCTCAAGAACAGTTTATATATTAACAATAAATTTGTTAATATATAAATATAAAAACATAATTAAGTAAATTCTTCTTTTAAACACCATATATTCCTGTTTGCATCGATTTATACTATATATACACGGGTTCATTGAGATAAGAGCAACGATATTTGACAACTCTGTGCAACTATTAGCTTACGCTGATGATATTGACATAATTGCGAAAACTCCCGATGCTTTATGCAATGCCTTCATAAATCTTGAAAGTTCTGCCAAAAACATGGGTCTCATAGTAAACCAGCAGAAGACCAAATATACATGGCCGTAGGATGCACCCAACAAATCCCAACTCTCTCGTGTGGAAGTCAAAATTTTGAAACGGTACCAAGATTTACATACCTAGGATCCCTGATAACAAGCAACAATAATACTACAGAGGAGATCCAGAAGCGCGTAGTGGGCGCGAATCGCTGTTTTTTCCGCCTAAAAAAGCAGATAAAATCCAGACTGCTGTCCAGAAACACCAAGATATTAGTGTACAAAACGCTTATTAGGCCAGTGCTCACGTACGCAGCTGAGACGTGGGTACTAACTAAAAGGAATGAGCGAGCACTGGACGTTTTTGAAGGGAAAATTTTGAGGCGTATCTTCGGACCGGTTCTAGAAAATGGACTTTGGCGCAAACGTTACAACAATGAGCTCTATACTCTATTTAAGGAGCCAAACATCACAAAATTTATAAAACTGGGAAGACTTCGGTGGCTGGGTCATGTGGAGAGAATGTCCGAGCATCAAGCACCAAAGTCCCTACTGAACTCAAGGCCAATAGGGCGAAGGAGCTTAGGAAGGCCGAAACTAAGATGGAGTGACAACGTCCTCAAAGATATCTCTGCCTTAGAGCTTCGAAACTGGAGAGAGCTGGCACTAGACCGAGATGAGTGGAGGAAAATTATTGAGGAGGCCAAGACCCACCAAAGGTTGTAGTGCCAAGAATGATGATGATGAAACACGGGTTCTATATATTTCTAAAATTCCTGAATTAGGCGGCAATTTTCTTCCTCTTCGTCTTGCAATCAAGAAAATCTAAGATATCTCGAAATCACATCGATCTGACTACAGAGTTGCTTCCACTAGATAAAGCAGAGGTATAATTTTGCCATCTATGGAAATAAAATCAATCGTTCTTCTTGAAAGTCCTTAGTTAGAATTTTATTTTATTTTATTTTCATTTATTGGTTTTCTTACAGCCATATAATTAATCAATCTTGAAAAAAAACAATAATTGATGTACAGAGTTTTGGGCCAATTACAAGAAAACACATATATACAATCGATAAAAGAATAAGAAAAAACATGTCCAATAGTGAGTTTGTGTGAGTGTGTGTATTTGTGTGTTTATTTATTTATTTATTTTGAATCAAAACAATCTTAAAAATTTTCCACTGAATTTAAAAATTTACTTTAACATACATTAATAGCGAATGGAGAGGGTGGAGGGGAATGTGGGACGGGAGTAGAAGGGAAGATATAATATACAAATTAGTTTGGGTGCGGTAGTGTAGATATTGTTTGTTTAATTCTTTATATGTATATAAGTCCCGTAAACGCAAGTATGATTTTTTAGTTCGCATTACCAGTCGTCTCCGAAGCTTCGATCGATATAATCTCAAAACAACCTAACTTTTTCTCTTTTGCTTTTGCTAAAACTCTTTTAAACCTCTTTTCGTACGATTTTAATATAAAACTATTATGAAAATTCAATCCTATGATGTGGACTACCTATCCCTACATTTAAACTAAACAATAATCCCCTACTTCTTATAACCTATCTTCAAGCATTAAAATATTAAATACTAATTTCGTTAAATCAAATATCTAAATGGCCGGAATGGAATATATTGAAGACATAATTTATATACAAAAAAATTAATAAAATTTGTAAAACCACTCAGCTGTACTGTCCGATTTGGTGTCTGGATCCAAAGCACTGGTTGTTTCTTCCTCCTTCTTCTGTTTCCACTCGTACACTCGACAATCCTCTTTTCTCTGCTTCCTGGTTTTAGCGGCGGCTTCTTTCCTCTCTATAGTTAGTGATGACTATAAGTATAAAAGCTTCCAATAATTACGCCGATTCATAATTCCTTTTCTCGATAATTGCTGATAAAGTTAAGTGTGAAGCTACCGAAAATTACGGCGAATCAAAACTTATTTAAATTAGAAAATTTATTCACAAACAACAAAGAAATGTCTGATATATCTATTTTTCGTAATTTGCCTCCTTAATTCAATCAAAACTATAAATAATTCTATAAGAAATCAAGCAGAATAATTCCCTACAACCGCTACTCTGTTAAATGCCGAAGTAATTTAAAAGCGAATTTAAAATAACCAAAAGTCAGAATATAAATAGCTTCAGATAATCACGATATTCCAGGACTGATTTTAATTAGAAGAATCTATATGAAATCAGGCATTTATACCACCTCCTCTGGATTACAATGCACTGCCGAAAACTGCACGTAAAAATGCCCGTAAACTGCCCCGTGAAATCGACGACGCTCTTATTTATAGACTTTTCGGGTCTCAAAATCCTTCTAGAACGTTCCATAAAAGCCAAAATTTACGCCTTCCCATTCGTCAATTTTCAAATTGCTTCTAAAACCGAAACAATTTCATTGGTTCATCTAATACTCTGTATTTCCCGCCAATACTCCGTAGAAGGTGGTAGAAGCTTCGAGACTTCGGGCCGCGTTCATAACGACGTACGGAATACTTTTCTACGTATTATTTTTTTGTTGAAAATAATAGTATTCACGATTTTTTTCGGACGAAATTAATTTTTTTCATTATTTTCTTTGGAAATAAACCTCGATCATAACAAACTCTCCAAAAAAGAGTGTCTGCAGCATTCACTTGTATTACAAAGAAATATATATTTAAGTTTTAATTTATTTAAATAGAAATAATTAATGTAAAACATTCTAAACAAATAATAAAGAATACTGAATTTTAAAATAATGTCATACGGCTGGTACATTACACACTAAAAAAATTTACCAAAAAATATGATTTCTCATGTGTTTTAATGTTATGTTTATAGTTTACATTAAAGAACCAACGTTTGTTCCAAAACCAATTGATGCCACCAAAAATATAGTCGTTTTACCAAGTGAATCTGTGTTTAATTTAATTGCAATTAATAACCACAAAGTAATAGTCAATTATAATAGTAAATTATTTATTTTTTACTTTTATTATGCTTCATAAAATTTTCTATTATCATTAGAAGTTTATTACGAAAACCAAAGAAAAATCCTTACGCTCTCTTTCAGAGATACCATTATGTAGTTATGTCTAATAAAATGAAGAAACATAATAAATACTATGGACTTGCCCCATTAAATACACAAATTAAACATTTTCAAGTTGTATGATTTAGTGGGTCGTAAAAACAATATAAAATTGTTGAAAAATAAATAATAAATAATAAAAATAATAAAACATAATAATCGTTATGAGCGATAACTTACATTACTTCTCCGTCTTAATAATGGTTATTAAATCATTGATTTATTTTCCATAATTACGTTAAACAATAGTAGTGATGTTTATTATAAATAAAAGCAATAAACTGGTGAAGAGAGGATGAACTTTATTTACTGAAATTGTAGAATGAATGAATAATGGTAGTAGATAAATGTGAGCCGTTATCGCTAGCCTTATTTTGCATGGTAAAGATTATTTGAAATGTGTGTGTACTTTAATGTTTTATTTTATTTCAGAACCGATATCCTTCGTCGATACTCCATCGTCCCAAATGGCCCGCGAGGATGGGGAGTCCACAGTGAAGTGCCTGGCCAAGGGGGACCCGCTCCCGAGCGTGTCCTGGTATTTTAATGGATCGCCCATCACAGGTAATCCCACTGCAAACAAATGTTCGCATTGCTCACTCCATTTCAAACACTATGTCAAACCAATTAGCAGAACAAACAAAGGAATGTGGAAAATACACATAGTGGAAAAAACAACGGACCAATTTACGAGGGACTCGGTGTTTAAAATGTCAACATTTTTATACTACCGGTATGTTACTTTTGTAAACCACCAGTATAGTTTTCATTTTTTTTAATATATTGGAGAAAAGGCAGAGCGCTAGAACCTTCAGAACCTTCACCTTAAAGGTCACCCTTAAAAATTAGAAGGCTTTAAGGAAACGAAAAATTTGAACATTTTAGACACATAATTATGTCGAAAAATTTTATATTACGTTCATTAAACCATACCATTCTAATGCCTTTCATCTGAGCCTATTTTTGAATAGATACTCTTTAGGATCCTGCAAAAACGGACACTTCCCCTCCAATATTTAAATGTTTATTCTATTATATAAATATGATATTTGTAAAAAAAATTGCAAAGTTACACTCTTGGACTCTTCCTAAATTAAATCCTCTCCTCTCTCCCGGTACACCAACTCCTACCCGATATTAAAAATGTGTACTATTTCCCCCACCATCCCGCCTCACAATTCCCCACCATACGTTTAAATGTCAAATATATTGGAAATTATTTTCCTCAGTTGTACTCTCGGACCCTGAGTAAAATATTATCAAGTCACCTTATTCCCTCAGACATTTCACCATCTCTCTATCATTTTTTTCTCTTTATTTAATAATATAAATATTATTGCTCTTTAATTCCTGAGCAAAATGTACCTCCCTTCTCTAAACTCTAAACTCTCTAAAAAAAAAAAAAACTAAAGTCATGCATGTAAGGTCACCTCATATAAGTGTGACTAATCAAATAAATATTATTTCCCATAATTTGATTGCTTGCATTCTGGAATTAATGCATCGTGTAATTGTGAAAAAATTGAATTAGTTAATGAATACGTATATCTTGGTATTACCATAGATACATTTTTCAAATGGGATATTCAGGTAAATAAGGTATGTAACAGGTTGAGAACTGTATTGGGATGTATGCACAAGATTAAATACTATGTTCCGATACAGACTATGAAAACTATATATCAATCTTTAGCGGAATCGGTAATAAGGTATGGAATAACTAGCTGGGGTCTAACTTGCAAAACTAATATTAGAAAAATCCAAAATATTCAAAATTCGGCAATAAAATTAATAAATAAAAAGTGCTACTAAAGATATACAGGAACTCTTCAAGAAACAAGGCTCTATGCCAATTAATGCTATCTTGTGGTACAAACTAATTACACGATATCATGAAGATGGGACATATAAGCATAGATTGATTCATAAACATAGTACCAGATTTACGGTTAAAGAAGGACTACGAATACCGAAGGTCATAAATAAATATGGACAAAGAACATTAAAATATGTCATACCAAAAATATTAAATAAAATCCCATGTTGTGTCAAAATGGATATTAATAAAAAAGGGCAAAATACAGAATTAATGAATACGTTACTAAATAAAAGAGACTTATTTTGATTTTGGTAATATTTGTAATGTTTCTTGTATTGTTGTATTGTATTGTTGATTTGTATTTGAGTTTATAAGATCTATTGTAGTTAATTAATATTAATGTATTTCTGGTAAATACAATTTATTTATATATTTATATTGATGCACCTACTGACAAATATCAATGTAATGTTTTGTGGGTCTGGAGATGTAAAAAAAAACTAATAAAAGAAAAATAATAAAAAATTCTTACGTATTTATACGTTTCCCGGCAGAGCCAGGCACAAAGTACTATATGAATTGTTCAAATAATTATAAAAATTTCTTCCTAAAGGTATTTTCAACATTGTTTTGTAGAGTTTCATATTATTAGCATATAAATTTACGGATTTTTTTTCCCTAAAAGAATTAAAACTTTTAACATCCCATACAAAAATTTTACTTCGGTCAGCTCTGAGCCCATGTTGGCACAAAGGTTTCATAATTCAATTATTTTTGCATTGTCATTTTAAATAAATTATACCTCAGCGTCTGTTGAATAAAATAAATATTTTTTCCACAAATAAATGTTAAACAGATAAAAACACGTATATTA
This sequence comes from Agrypnia vestita, assembly GCA_016648135.1. Lineage (NCBI taxonomy): Eukaryota > Metazoa > Arthropoda > Insecta > Trichoptera > Phryganeidae > Agrypnia > Agrypnia vestita. Next base: position 151,952 of record JADDOH010023338.1, on the reverse strand, counting down.
TTATTCACAATGTAAAATTTTAACAAATATGTTTCATTTATTACGTGGTCTCTTTGATAATCTTTCTCTCAGACCACCAAAATATAATCTGTAGTCTTTCTGTCTTTCCTTATTTTGATTTCATCAACACAATCCGATTAAATATTTTACACGCATGTTATTTGAAGCGATCTGTGTCCACTTTTAAAACTAAAAAGGAAAAAATTTAGTGACGAATTGCCAAAAAAAAAGGTTTTCTGAGCAATCTAAGAATTATATACCGTAAAAATATTACCGTACAGTTAGTAGCCGCATTTGTCGATAATAGAAATGGTAGAAAATACGTCATCTAGTTATCTAACTTTTTTTCTATCTATCTATCTAACTTATTGAACTTTTTTTCAAGATTTTCGCGAAATATGAGAAAAGCTTGCGCTCACGCAATGTTTATTTTTGCATAAAATTTTCTCTTAAAGTCGTGTACTTAAGAATGTCAAATTAATCAATTTACACGTTTAAAAGAAGTGACTACATTACAGAAGAAACTTAACTTAACTCACCGTCACGCCGTTTCCCCGCAGGGGAAGGCAAAGAAGATAGAACGCCATATTCTTCTATCTGGCACAGATAGAAGAATATGGCACACCACTTTTGATTCGGCTGCATTCATACATCTCTTCATACAAGTTCTACGGTTGTTGAGGCTTTTCTTCAAACACTTTTAGTATCTGATCGTGTCAAGTCAACAACCAAGTCAAGTTCAACACTCATATATTTTCTGAACCATCCTTTCCTCGCTTATATATTCAACACGACCAAACCATCTCAGCACTCCTTCCTTTATTATATCTACCACACCACAGCCAGCATTACATTCACTTCTAATTTGTTCATTCCTCACTGTATCGACCAAATATTTTCTACACAAGCGTCTTAGTGACCGCATTTCCACCATATTCAGTCTACTTTCATTCCTTCTTTGCCAATTCCAGGCATCACTTCCAAACATCAGGGTTGGCTCTAGAACGCCATTATGTACCGCTAGTCTTGCTTCCTTTGACAGATTCTTAGCCATAATAATGGCCATAATTAGAGAAGTAAAGGCATTGAAATATGCATTACCGAATAATATCATGAGATGGTAGAAGTTGAAGAAATTACGCATAGTCAAGGATTTTAAATAACTCAACACGTTTTTAAATAAATTGGAAATCACTGGAAATATGGAGAAGACAATCAATTATTCTTTTTCAATTATTCAATTAGTCTCGCGAAACGGCATTTTTATTTTATTTATTCCTTTATTTCACATTAAAATTTTATAAAGTTTATATTTTTAATATCGGCCTTACTGGGCAACGCCCGTGCAGAGGAAAATATTTAACATTTTTTAATTAAACTATTATTTTCGTGTATGTGGATTATACACGTAGGTATACAAATAAAATAAGAAAAAGATTCTTCACAAACACTAATGTCAAAGTCATAATCTTTCATGATTTAAAGAAGATGTAAGTTCTTGAGTAAAATTCACATTAACATTATCTGTACAGGTTGTCCCGTATCTCGACGTCAAGCCAAAATCGGGTGATAGGCCAAGTCATAATAGTTATTTAAAAAATATTTTAAAAAATCTAAGTCATGTGTTTTAAAAATTATAAGCATTAAAAAAAAATCAAAAAAATCTACACCCTGTAACGGTCTCTTCACTCCTATTGCTACAAATCTTTATTTTTCTTCATTTTTTTATTATTATGTAATCCTTCTGTAAACTTTTGTCCAAAATTCAAAGCCAACTAACTGCTCCAGCTTGGAAGAAAATGTCACTTTTAGTTCAAACCAAGTATTCAAAATTAACACTTTGCCCAGTTTTAACTGACTGTTTTTTTTTTTAATATTCTTCTGATAACTATTATGACTTGGCTTATCACCCGATTTTGGCCTGACGTCGAGATACGGGACACTCTGCATAAGAGATGACAGATGCCCGCTATGCCTACAATGCGTCGTTGTGACAGAACACGATGTCATAGAAGCTTGCGAATTGTGAATCTCGCGATTGACCATAAACAAGCGATAGGTAAGAGTAAAGCGAAATAAAAAAATAAATTGGTGTGAGTTAAAGAACGGTGACTCAAATAAATTCGTGTCCAGTGATATTAGTTAATTAATAAAACATTTATTAGTTTCAAGTGTTATATTTGCCTCGATACAATATATTACTTATACGATCGAACTTTACACGCGTGGATTGTCTATATATAAATACATTTTATCACAATTATAATTGATGAGCTAAACCGTTTTTATATCTGTGATTGTGTGATTGTTATTCGACTGTAATGGTGATTGGAAACATTGATTTAACTATTAGAGATACAGTTTTTAGTGTACCGATAATCAATTACTGGTATCCGGATTGCATATAATCAGACACTAATTAAAATTACAATCGTACATAAATCTCACGGTTTGTCAATCAATTAAAATAACGATTTATATGTTTATAATCAAACTAAATAATGAAAATTATCAGCGTGTAAATTCCAAACATTATGAATTGTAAAACATGATGCACGGATAATGTGGATTCCATAATCTTAGAGATTCATGATCCCATTGAGGGATTTTCCTTCATAATACCAAATTTAATTTGTACGCAAGATGATGAAATATCGTTATTAAATGGCAGTATAATATAATCTGAAAATTGAAACAATATGTTTAAGATACCATCACCACGCATGTAAGTCGTGCATTGCCCGCACGTGTTGCCGTGCAGTGTTACTGCGCATTAATGCAATTTATTGATGGATTTGTCGTTAATATTGTAGAGATTATTCGTGATGATCATCAAATTGGGTGAAAAAGATAACATAGTTTTTTACGCAATTTTTTGATTATATATTCATACAATTTTTTTTATTTTCCAAACAATTCATGTTTTTAACTACTTTTGTTATTATAAATAACACAAATAATCGTACATGCCTATACTAATCGTATGTTCTGAGAACACAATTACTGGATGTCGTCCGCAGAGGGATTATTAATTATGATAAATTATATAAGTCTCACAGAGACGAAGCTATTTCTACTGGAATGTGAATGGAAGTCTTTATAGGGTGGTCCAGGGCTTATGATCTGTATGAGCTGGCCTAATTGATCACTTTACACCTTTTCTGTGAGACTTATATAATTTATTTTTATTCATGAGACCATTTATCATTGATGTTTTGCACACGAAGTTGTGCACAAGATCAGCTATAAATTATAATTATTATTGTTATTATTCCTTTTATCGTTTTTCTCTCTCTGATAATCAATTATATTGAGAATGATCGTGATCATAAATAAATATTTGGTTGGTTTGTGTAATTCGAGTCCAGTCCAATAGTTCTTACCAGGATGGTCAGTTACGCATCAATCTGGATTCTTCTGCCCTTCTTTGTTTGAACCATCAATTTTTTTATAGGCCCTCTTATCTAATGGCCAAAATATCTAAGGAATCGAAGACGTATGGGATAGCCGCTTTTAGTAATCCAATTACTAAATTACCTCTATTATTAAGTCGTCCATTCTTCGGGCTGTACGAATATTTTCATGGAGTGTACCATTTTTAGATGTTTTCAAATTATTTATTCCGCCTTATTATCGACATAGCGCTGTATTTAGAATCCAATTAAGTCACGAACTTTATCAAAGATACCTTAAACTAAGGTAATACATTTCAAACCAGTGACCCAACGAGACCCGAGTACATGACATATGACATTATATATTATATTATATATATATATATACCATCATCATTCTTGACACTACAACCGTGGTGAGTCTTGGCCCCCTCAATAATTTTCCTCCACTCATCTCGGTCTAGTGCCAGCTCTCTCCAGTTTCTAAGGCAGAGATATCTTTGAGGACGTTGTCACTACATCTTAGTTTCGGCCTTCCTATGCTCCTTCGTACTATTGGCCTTGAGTTCAGCAGGGACTTTGGTGCTTGATGCTCGGACATTCTCTCCACATGACCCAGCCACCGAAGTCTTCCCAGTTTTATAAATTTTGTGACGTTTGGCTCCTTAAATAGAGTATAGAACTCATTGTTGTAACGTCTGCGCCAAAGTCCATTTTCTAGAACCGGTTCCAAGATACTCCTCAAAATTTTCCTTTCAAAAACGTCCAGTGCTCGCTCATTCCTCTTAGTTAGTACCCACGTCTCAGCTGCGTACGTGAGCACTGGCATAATAAGCGTTTTGTACACTAATGTCTTATATATAATACAATATATATATAAAAGAGGTAAATTTTCTCGGTTATTCCGCGTCAGTTGGTCCTGAGAAGAACCGTTGTACTCCCGACGTTTCAAACAGATCACACTGTTCATCTTCAGGGGGGGTGACTTGTCACTGAAGTGTCGCTCTTACACTTTCCTGAAAACACGTTGTTTAAGGCCGACAGCTCAGAGTCAAGTAAATTTAATTCGAAAAATGTGGTAGTCCTTTGTTTGCATTGCTTCTAAGAATTCTATCTATTTTTGGGGGGTTTGGCAATTTGTTTGGCGCTAATGGGTTTTTAATGTTTATGTTAATGGTGGGTGTAATTGACAATTTGTTTGGCGCTAATGAGTTTTTAATGTTTGTTTTGATGGTGGGTGTTTTCTGGTGAATTGATGTGTTTTCTAATGTGTTGAGCTAGGTGTTCGGTAATCTGATACATCAGGGCAACTTATTAATATATATAATTATTAATCTCAGTTATTAAGTTGCCCTGATGTATCTCATAACTCAGTTATTAAGTTGCCCTGATTAAGCTTAAGTTTAAGCGAAACCGGTTGGCACAATAATAAATCGTGGTTAGATACAAAGAAAAGTGTTTTTATTATTTTTTTTATATTCCTAGCTGTTTTTCCTATGTAAAATTCAGAGCAATCGTTGCACCTCAGTCTATATATCCCTAAATATTCTTTATCTTTAGAATTTATCAAATGTCTCCCTAAGTTGTTATTTGTTTAAAAAGCTACTTTAATTTCAGGTGGAAATTTTAGAACACTCAATAATGACAAATTATTTATAAATAAAATTCGACGCCAGCCGTGGTTTTGATTATTTAGAATGATATTATTGATAGGAACGTTATTATAAAGAAATTTTTTAGTATTGATAAGTCGTAATTTTTCGCGAGGATTCTATCAATTAGGGCGCTTTCATAAACAAAGAGTTATTTTATTTAAAGATGAAACTTATGATATCCATCGCATACACTCGAACCTCACCACAATCAGCCATTCAGGTCTCCCAGTCCCGAGCTAATTTTCTCCGATCAGTTGTGCGTGTACTCGAATCAGTTCATATTCACCTATGTACTTGCCCGTATAAACCATCAATCAACATGGTGAAGAAATGTCTAAATTACTTTCATTGTTTATCTTATTATGTCTGCACAAAAGTTTATCAGTGCGAAAATTGACCAACCTTACATTTTTATCTCATATTATGTTGCAATCATTCTTTAACTGTTAAGATTAAGTGATAAAATATAATCTTTTCACGTTGCGAAATATTATGAACAACTTATTTTTAATGCTCATGGCGTAAACATTGTGGTTGAACATAATTTTTTTTTTTTACTTTTTTTATATTATCTTATTTATATTTATATATATTATATTAAAAAACTATTTTTTTATATCATATTATCACTATTGCAAATACACTTTTATACATTAGCTAATAATGCCCCACTAGGTTTAACCTGTTCTTGGTCAGATATGATAACCTTTTTTTAAAGTTTTATTTAACAACTTTTAATTCCAAGATAATATTATAAGCTTGACCCACAAAACATCATGCTAGATATTTGTCTGCAGGTACATCCGTACATATATCCGTACATTTTAACAGTAACAGAATACAATAGTTTATGCAAGAATTAAAAGAATGTCGTACTAGATTAAATTATTAAGTTTATAAATATGACCCATCATTTAGCAAAATCCACTTTTTTACTGCCTCTTCAAAATTGGGAGTGAGCCTACTATTTCGTATGGAACCGGGTAATATATTTTTCCGCTTATGCACAATATATTCCAAAGTCCTCGATCCATATTCATTGGTGATTTTAGGAATTATTAAATTTAAATTAGCTACACCTCTTGTATTTCTTCGTCGTACAGTATTTTAAGCATCGTTTATTTATTTTATTTTGGGGGAAATTAACAGCAAACCAACATCTTAACAAATATAAAATAATGGTTTATAAAATTATGCCAAGTACAAATTTTCCACTGCATTTTTCTTTTATTAATAAGAACAGTCCGTGCACCGGAAAAACTTTTACTGAAGAGAAAAACAATTTTTGACTTGGCTTCAGTTAAAAAGCTTACTGGCTCACAATTTCTTATGCAGTGATTCACTTGTTACCATTAATCACAAGATATATAGCAATTCAATTTATTATTAATATTTTTATTAATAACTTCTTCTTCAAACTCAGCAAAATTATGGTGTTTTTATTTTATGGTGTCATTATAATTATAATTTATAGAACAGGATAATCAGGATAACAAAATACAATTAATTAAGTAAAATTACATTTCTTATTCTGATGAAGAAGCCATTGGCTTTGAAACATGTTGAATTTTTTTCAATAAAAAAGTGGTGTATATAAAGTTAATTTATATAAATTATTATTATTAATATGTTGTTCTCACTTGCAAAAAATCAAAATATATTTTAATTTGGTCAAATTTAAAAAAAAATCGAATCATCTTAACTTAAATGTATTATGGTGCTAAAAATATTTACAATTTCGAATTACTCGGGGTTTTTGAATTATCGGGGTAAATATATTACGAAATTAACATTTTGGGTTTGAAAAGTTTAGATTATGTCAAATTTCGTATTATCGGGGCTCGAATCAACGGTTTTTTTACTGTGTTTCTGTTGCAGAAATGACCCAACGGTCGGTTGCCATATCTAAATAAAGATCACCAAAGAAAAATAGATTATTCGTAATACACGCTTTGGCATTATGTAGTGAGTTTTGTAAATACTATGTAATAATGACCTTAAGGGGGGGTAAGGTTAATTCGTACAAAAAAAGGCATGTTTTTGTGAATTTTTTGTGACGACACAGTTAAAATCTCTTTATTAAATACTCTTTATCAATGGTACATTAAAGTATGACATTTGAAGAATATTGTGTAAAATTTTCAAGACAAAATATTAAAAAATACGGCAATGGCAGCAATTATTCGGACGTGTCTCGGAAAAAAGTAGAATTGCGGTGTCCATCATAACTTGATGCTAGATCACCTGAAATCAAAAAATCAAAGTTTATTCGTTAGATAATAGGTTTTTCCAGGTAACGCTGGGAGGGTTTTTTGAAATTTCAATTTTTCAATTTTTTGGAACACTTTGAAGGGAAAAACGCGATTTTTTGCGAAAAATATCGACTAATTTGTTATTAAAAAATAAAAATTAATCATAAATTTGGAAAAAAAGGTCCCAGCGTTTACCTTGTAAATTATGCTACAGAAATAGTGTTCAAATTTCAAAAGGATCGGTGCAGTATTTTGAATTTATGATGGACACCGACTTTGAAAACGTACGTAAGATGTGGGGAACACGCTTTAAAGTTTTGCACACTGTAAAATTCAAAATAAAACTCAACACTTCTTTTATACTTACACATAATCGTCGATGCCATGTTCACACAGCAAAGAGCTTTCATCATCAGCATCTTTTTGTCCTTGTCTACGCAAAACTCTTCCAATACAAATAGCACGTCCGGTAGTCCTCAGGTGAGCGCGTCTCTTAGCTGCCCGAGCAGGTATAGAAAATCAATCTGAGTATCGCTCAAATGTTCATAATTTCGTCAATTTTGCTCCGATTGACTTGAAATTTTGACACAATATTCTTGCGATGTTATACATTCATTTAAAAAATTAAAATTGAAATGCAATAAAAACCTTACCCCCCCCTTAAGTTAATGGAAATCTTGTTTACTTGCAAGTTCCTTTTAAAATATTTGTCAATAAATAAACTGAGGTATTTATGCGACGTCACAAATTGAACTGAAGTACATTTCATACATACATACAACTCACAATATTATTGTATATGCAATCAAAACTATGCGCAATTGATTGTTTACACACAAGTGATCTTATGTGTAAACATTTAGTTTTTTGCTGTTTATTTTAAGTCTTTTATCATGTGACCATCTAAACAGTTCATTGAAGTCTATTTGTAAGCCACAAGAAAAAGAAATAAAGGTAAAACAATGACAAAAAGTTTGGGAATTTTAAAGACGAATAATATACAGGTGTAGTCCAAAAATGGTACACCATTTTTATATCTACCAGTTTTATATCTACTCAATTTCCCGTTTACTTTAATGACATACTTTTGTTCCTACAAGTAATTTATAAATAGGTAGTTGTAATAATAATTACTTAATTCCTATAGCTTCTAAAGTTTCTATGTAATCTATGGTTAATCGTATCGCAAGCCTACGAATAGTCAACAAAAATGACCATATTAATTTCATCGCATTTAACTCACCATTCATTTGATTGTAAGAATTTTTTCTTGAGATATCCATATTATTTATCTAAATTTTATTTTTCCTTTTATTTTCCTTTTTTTTTATTTTTCCTTCAAAAGCAAAAGCAAAATAATTTTTTTGTGACATTTTTAAATCAATCGATTAATAAAAATATACTTTGTTTTCACCACTTACATATTGAAAATATCAACATGTTTCAGGGCCTATGGTCCCTTCGTCAGGATACAATGTACATATTATATATTAACATAAGAATCAAAATCAAGGTATAGACAATTAGAATATTAAAAAAGTAAGAAATTAGTAATAGTATGAATAGTAAATTTAATATTAAAAATAACCAGGTCCATTTATTTAGATAATTATTTTATTATAATTAGTTGACTTGTTTTAAAATGTGTTTATTTTAATTTGTGCTTGTTATTTTGATTGCTTTCTTGAGTACTTTTTCTTAATAGTGTAACTGCGAAGATGTTTCTATGTTCTCAACTCATTTTTTCAATGGTGCTATGCACCATATGCACACACAAATAAATAAATAAGCAAATACATTGTATTATATTATGAATTGAATTTTCAGTAGTTTTTTGGTTCCAATGAGTTATGCAGAAGTGAATATCAGCCTATCTGATCTGACTGACCTGATCGTATGAATGGACTGAACTCAATATAGACCCCAGTGAATACAAAGTGGTAGTTAGTAATAGGTAATTATCCACATTTCTGAATGAAATGTATATACATCCGTATTGCCCTGATTCGAGACTGCTATTCAGTATTGAAACGATGCCTGGTAATGGATTTCATACAACCAGTGACCAGATCTGAATAAGGGGATTATATTATCATTACTATATTATAGCTTTGATGAGCTCTGCTGCCAATACAGCGTCGATGTTCACATCTTTTTAGGGACTATTCCCTATAATAAATCCTACATAATATTCGTGTAATTCATTTTGATTTGGGTTTCGCCATATCACGGTGATTTCTGAGTCATTTGACAAATGATAATTATAATGATTCACCTTATCAAATATACAAAGCATCGCGATCTGTGATATCTCTTTCCACTAACCGTTTTCGTATTTTTTTAATTGTCAATATGGTGGTGTGTCAGCTGTATTCGTTAAAGAATACTTTTCATATTTCTTATAGACTTAGTCTTCAATCATTCATTCAAGTTCTTAGGATTATTTTTTAAGAGATATCTGATTCATTGGTGAGAAGTTATACCAAATAAATTTAACATGTACATACGAAAGTATTGAATGACATCTAACAGGCGTGTGCAGTCAGTATATTGAATACGAATATTATGAAACATTTATTTAATTTCGATTTATTTTGCAGACATTCTAGTGCAGCTTAATCAAGCAAGCATATATATGTCTTATAAATGTCTCACAGAGACGAAATTATATTTTTTTACGGCAAAGTAGGTATGAAAATCTTTGGGTATTCATAGGGCTCAAGACCTATCATACGGCTGGCTTAAGTGATCACTTTACACAATATAAAGTTCACATTTCCACCCATGATAGAATACCGCGTCTATCAAATTTTTGAAGTTATATATATTTAAATTTTACAATCTGTTTCATTTGTGTGTTGGAATAATCATTAGCGCGACGGCATCCAAAGCTTTAATTAACCACAGATGTCACTAATGGGATATCTATTTTTGATTGGAATTTTTTAGCAATATACTTTATATTATGTGTAATGAGATTCTTCCGAATTATTAGCATTACACTAGAATACGCCTGAAAAATATTTCAATTTTAAACTTCCTTTTAGACCAGTATTCAATAAATTTTACACTAGACAGACTGCTTCGTCTCTATGAGATATCTATAATATGTCTTGATTAATGATGTACATGTGACAAAATCCAGTACTGTGTTCTGAAAAATTTGGACAAACTCAAAATATTCCAAGTGCAGCCTATTTCAAAATACTTGGAACTACAATTGCTCCAATAAAATATTTGTGACAATATTACATAATGTTTTAAATATTACATTCCTTAATTTCCGTTATTAATCAAAAGCATCCCTTTACTTTTCCAGTGCGAATTTTGAGGTATTTGTTTATTTTCTACTCTCTCAGGATACTATCACTAAATTTATCAATTTAATATGCCTTATTTATACGTAAATATTGCTAGAGAGAAAGTTATCACTGAATAAACTAGGATAAAATGGATGGTTCTATAACATTCGAGATAAGCTGACAGAATGAACTCGTTACTCATGCTTTGTTATGAAATATGTAAGTTTTTAACACTAATGGACCCATTACTTTCATTCTCAATGGCATCACTAAAAGTTACTTTACTTTTGTCATTCGCAATAATTCCGTCACTTTTATTTACGAAAACCATCTATGGATCAAAATTTATGATGACGGATGACCATTTTTAAATTTTTCTGTATCGAAAAAACTATTTCGAATAATGCAACTTCGATTATTGTTGATTTCATTAATCGATTCTCCACAAAATGATACGTTTTTCTTGTATATTTAGAATTAGATTTGACTTCAAACCTCCGAAATATTTGTAATAAAAGCCGTATGTATTACGTAAGTAACAATGTTGTTATTTATGCAGTGCCTAGCGACAAGTACAAGAAACTGGACCAAGGCTTGGTGATCAAAAACGTCACGATCGAGGACAGGGGAGAGTATACCTGCAGAGCTTACCAGGTGTCCTCGTCTGCCAGCAGCGTGCAGGAGCAAATTATTCAACTCAATATTCAACGTAAGCTGCTTTCCATTATTTATTCAGTATTTTATATGTTACCTTCGAAAAGATCATATTTCATGTTGTGGCAATGTTATGAAAGCCATCAAAAAGCATGATTTGGTCTGAATTCAATGCTATTAAAACTTATTAGTTATATTTGAGAGTTATAAAAACAAAGGCAGCAATGTCGCGCTATAAATACAAAAAACCTGTCACTGTTCGAGGAAACTTTTCTGGAATCTATGAAACTGACATCTTATTGGAAAAAAGTTTTTAAAAAGAATTACCATCTCAGTTTTTCTTTTATACACGTGTAAAATTAATGTTACTTTTAAATATTGATATTAGTGTCTTTGCTACCAAATAGTGGACAGTGCTACTTTTACTATTTACATAATTGGATATTGCTAAATTTGCTATGATATTTCAGTCCAAAATCAAATCAACTCTCACAAGCAATAATTTTGTCATGTGACACATCCTTGTGGATTGATTGGTTGAACTACATATTATTGTCTTTGCTTTTAATAGATATTTGGAAAAAATATTTTGAAAGGGATTGAGCTTTATTTTCTATAAGATCTTCGGTGACTACACTCAAAACATTTATTTTTATTTGTTGGATATTGCTGCCTTTGCTTTTATATCCATCTTTTATATCCAACTTATGTTTTTTTAGTACATATAACGAATAAATAATAACAAATAAGAGCACTTCACAAAACGATTTGATAACTAACTATCAATATTCTTATTATTAGGAAGGTCGGAATGCCACACTTTTCTGTTCTGACGTACACAACTTTTACCTCAAATAAATGGTATGCCTTTCGATTGCTCAACCTTCTAAAATGGACCTCCTTCAAAGTCCGGTTTATCTAAGCTTACTATTTGGTATGGTGTACATATTCTTAAAACGAGCATCGCAAATAGAAACTTGCATTTTTCCGCATTTAGTCTAGTGTAAAAATTACATAAAACAATTGTAAAATAATTGTAAACAATTATAACTTAAATGATAACTAAACTAAACAGCGATAACTAAAATGACCGATTCACACCTAAGCTTTCATTGCAAAAGAATACTTATTTTTGTTTATATTTTTGTTTACACAAAACAAATTTGTAATTTAACAACGTAGTATCTTTACCCAAATAATCGAGTCATGTTTTAGATTACAGTTTTTAGTGAGGGAAAACATCTTACGACTTTTAGGTAGCACTGGGAAGACATGTATAGGAAAGCAAAAAACATGTTTAAGAATAATAATATACCAACCCTCATTAGCCTATATTTTAATACTGGCGTATGTTTTCTTTTCCATCCAAACTCTGGGTGGTAAATCCACAATTCGTAATCTTGATTAGTTTTTGGTGATTTTACATGGTGATGAATTTAATGAATATTTTAATGACAAGTACATAAGATATAATATATATAATCAATTATGTATATATATATATATATACATATATATTATTTCCATTCAATATTTCTGTATTACGATAACTCAATTAATCAATGATTTTGAAATTTAACATTCTGATACACTTGTGATAAATTTAATCATTGTGGTATAAAAATATATTCTTATTGAGACATAATCTTAACATCTTCGAGATAACTTAATATCAATGAAACTTCGTAGTAAATTTTCTTATATATCAGTGTTTATAATAATAAATTTAAAACGTATATCGTTTATTGTACGATTATTGTACGTTTATTATACGATTATTGTAATTTACATTTTCAAAAACTTGATTCCTATTTGGAAAATATATATATAACTTTCAAAAAGTGTGCATGTTCTTACGATGGAATTGGTGAACTTTGCATAGTGTAAAGTGATCACCTAAGCCAGCTCATGTAGGTTTTGAGCCCTGGTCTATCGTACAAAATACTTCCATACATGTTTCTCATATAAATAGCTTCATTTTTATGAGACATCTATAATTTATCTTAATTCATATATTTCCGCTTAACTTTAACTACTTTATACAATCTGTGTACCGATCTGAATATCTCTTTTGACGGACAACCAAATATATTTCGGCGCATTGAATTTACTTTGGACGCTATTAACGATGTTATTCTATAACCGTAGAAAAAATGTTAAGGTTTTTCTTACTTTCTGGATCTTCCATACCCTTTGTTGTGGAAAATTATAATGAGAAATTTGATTGATGTTTTGAGTAACTCTTTCCAGACAAGCCGGTTGCTGTAAAGAAACTCCCTCATCACGCTAAGGCTGAAGAAGCCTATGGATACGTTTCAGGTAAGTTTATCAACTATTTAGATTCACATATTTTTTTTACATAAATTTCATGTTTCGTAAATACAAATAAACGTTTTACTCGCTATAAAAGAGCTGATGTTCGTGCTTACGGGAGGACATTAGTTAATTTCATGAATATTAAAATTGTAATAATTTGTTAAGAATATTGAGAAAAAAAATATATATAGTGAAGCTGGAGAAGAAAAAATAAGAAGAAGAAGTGAAATGGGAACTTCAAGAGATTTTTTTATTATTTTTTTTTAGTTCATTTTTAAAAGACATAAAATCTTGACCTGTAAAGATCTCCTTACTATTGATATTGGGTCATGGTTGTTGAAAATTTTCGAGGCGCGAATCCTGTAAAGTATTGTGGACTAGCTCTGTTACAGCATGTATCAAAAGTGATCATTTTTTTGTTCTAATATAGTTAAATCTCGAAGTGATTACTTTCTTTGAAGACATGATTTGTATTCGTTTCCAAAAGCAGTTTCTTGGGGTTCATCGCTCCATTAGGTATATATATAAAGAAGGACATAACGAGACTTTTATTTAGGATAACATTTTGATTATTTCCTCGCCATCCTTTATCCATGTCCTTAATGTTCTTATGTTATCACATTCGCGTCATTTCATATTGGGGAGTTCAGATATGTGATGTGACAGATGCGTTGACAAGGAAAATGGGCAAAAATATATTTTGTCAAACAATAATTGTCCTGCGCTAACTGATTTGATTAATATTTCATCTCGATTTTATGAATATTAGTGACTAAATGTTTTCTTAAATACACTTAATGTACATACTTTCATAATTTTAGTCGCTACAATGGGGAACGGGCCCACTTACCGAAGCGCAATACATCACAAACGTATCCAGGGTTAAGAAAATCATATAGATATATTGTGGTTTGACCGGGCATCCCCGATGTGAGAAGCCTGTGTCGTATCCACTGAACTATGTAAAAGTTAAGAAAAATTACTTTCAATTGTGCGCGCGGGCACTCTAAGTCTTAACCGTTGCGTGCAGAAATATAAAAACCTACATTAATTCTTAAAATTATTTAGCACTTCTTTTCAATAGTTTTCAATGAATACAAGTTGTTGAATATAAAATATTTGGACTGATAATGCCCTCATTATTAAAATATTACCCAGCGTATAAAATCACTTCGGTAGGAAACTAGCGCCATCTTTAGGTGAACTCAAATTACTACATTAATTTATTAATTAGTAATCTGATTTATGTATCGTCTTCGAGAATACGTCTGCGTGCAAAATTTCAGCTCGATTGAACATTGGAAAGCTGGTGAAATATCGATTATAAGATTCTGTCCAGACCGACAAACAGGTTAAGCTAATATAAGCGAGGTAAAAACAAGTGTGTTTTTATTTTCTTATGTGTGATTATGAAGTTCTATAAACTTACCTCCGAAACAATAAATTTGTATTGTCTATTTTATTATATAACTAGTGGTCCATACCCAGCGTTTCCCGAATAATAGATTTAGTTAAAAAGAAGTTTGTCGGGGGAAAACCTGTCAAACGGCGTAGATTTGAATAGAAAAAATACCGGGGGTATGTAGTGGGGTAAAGGGGGAGAGGAAATGACTCCCTTATCTTCTGCCGAGTCTTAAAGTATAAGTTTACACAATTTCGGTCAGATCAATCGGTATAGATTTGTGTAGAAAATATATCACGGGTAGAGGATGGGATAAAGCCGGAAAGGGAAATGTGGCCTATATTACCCGATGGGTCCTAAAGAATAAGTCTGCAAAATTTGGATCAGATCGGTGTAAATTTATATAGAGAAGAAACAGACAGAATTCGAGTTTTATACGTATAAAAATATTGCATTATAATTCAGTCTGCAAATCAACGTATTAAATAAAAATATTGTGGAAACTTTTTCCAATCCCTTTAGTTTAAATTATTTTCGCACAAAATATGAAAGTAATTCAATACTTGTGTCGACCTAGGGACTGTCAACCTGACTTGCGAAGCACGAGCCGAGCCCGCGGCCAACTTCACGTGGCACAGGAACGGAAAGCCGGTGGCCAAGAGTTCCGGGAGGATCTTCGAGGACACTCACGTGACCGTGCTGGAGGTCCCGATCCCCGACAGGTCCGCTTTCGGGGACTACATGTGCAAGGCGAGGAACTTCATGGGCACCATGGAGAGGATCATCACGCTGATTGAAGGGCAAAGGCCAGAACCGCCTTCAGAGGTAGCATTCTTTCATTTTTTGGAAGAGAATTGATAAATTATTTTCATATAACATAATTAATAGAAATAAACTTTTTTTCACCACTTTTTTATTGAAAATATCAACATGTGTCAGATTCCATGTTTTTCATGTTTAAATAGCAATAATTATTCTGAATATCCTAACCATCTTTTGTCTATGGATCATTCTTTTGATGTTAATAAGGGTTTACAAATTTTCCATACAAATTATACAGAATCACAGTTTGATAAACTACAAATTTTGGAAATAAGAAAAAGGGTTAATAGTAAATTGAATATTCTAAATAACCAGGTCCTTTTTACAAATAATTATTTTTTAAATTTATTTTCATGCTAAGTAGGTACACTTTATTATTATTCATTTTCCATATATAACTTTTTTAAATATTTTGATTGACTATACTTCGATTTTTTAATTTAATTGTGTTGTATATAATTTTATCCTGACGAAGGGGCCATGGGCTCTGAAACATTTTTATATTTTCAATAAAAAAGTGGTGAAAACATGTTGATATTTTCAATAAAAAAGTGGTGTTATTTCTATTAATTATATTAATAATGTCACCACAAAATTATTTTGCTGTGTTTGAAGAAGAAATTATTTTCATTTTAAATATTAATTTAAATAACATGAAACTTTTTTAATTAATCGAAACGAATTATATTTCGATACATAAAATACTTACTTAAGAAATGCTACTGCTGGGAAATTTTTCATCCTGCTGGATGCATTCTTAAAAACGATGGTTGATACTGGGTAATACAGTGTAAGAAAAACTGCTTTTTTACCTAGCGATAATTAGTAAATCTCAGGTATGGAATCCAAGATACAGCAATAACATCATCAGGATTGAAAAAATACAGAATCGATTACTACTAAACTATCTTAATTTTCCCAGCTATCCAACCCAAACTGGCACTACAGAGTCTTCCATTTTCCTAAAAATCCCACCCTTACACGCTCGAAGAGACACATACGCCGTCATTTTTCTGATTAAAAGAGCCAACTCTCTAGTAGACTGCCCAGACCTACGCAGACGAATATCGATTCGAATGCTATCCAGACCAACGAGAGCTGATCCCACTATTAGTTTTCCGCACTGTAATACAAACTCAAAACAGTATTAATTTTTATACAGAGCTTCCCTGCACTTTTCAAATACAATTACACAATTTTTAATCCCATCCCTATTCCATCTTCCTCCTCTCCTCTCTGTCCTCTCTGGAATTTACTACTATATTTTTATGTATTGGTATTTTCTCCTGTTACTTGTTTTATATATACCTAATATATTCGTTATTACTACCACTATCACTAGTACCCGCTAACTTAGTGGTTTCATGTAATTGGCTTAATATTCTTGTACCTTTTATTTTGTTCTACTTTTTCCAAATAAGCTGTACAAATCCCTTTTTTTATACCCGTGCATATAACTACGTTCAAGTAGAATTATATTAAGTTTTTTTTTTATTATTATTTATTACGAGTATTATCACTCCCTTTCTCAGACATAGTCTTCAAAAATGAAAATCATTTCAGAATATCGACTCAATCAAAACATTCCAGGGTTCACTTCAACAAAGGAGATTGTTCTATGTTATGTAGATCCTGAAATCCTGCTGCTCCTTTTACCTGATCGACCGTGCATGCTCCTTCCTAGTAGATACTTACAGTGACTCTGAATTCTCGACACTCATTCCTTCTTCTTGCAGTGTGGCCAATAAATTGACATCTTATGAAATCTCTTTTTTTGATGTAGGGGAGGGTGGGGCGTGTTGTGACTAATTTATGAAAAAAGGTGTTGTGGAAGAATCTTAAATAATATCAAAAACATTACATTTCAGTTGAATCAAACAATTCTTCACCTATAAAAAATTAGCATTATTGACCATGTCACCAAAAGGACAACGCAACAAAATACGTTTTTTCAAAATATAGGAATCGTCACAACCTGCCCCACCCGAGGGGTCAGTTGTGACAAGGGTGGGGCAGGTTGTGACGAACTAATCGTCAAATATTGTTGAGTATTTAAGTAATTTAAGTAACAAAACAAATGTTATGAACAATTAATTGTACAAGTAGTAACATATTTTATAATTAACTATCAACAAATAAACAAAATTTGTACTCTTATTAACTGTGGTAAGAAAATTCTGTAATCTATTAAAATTATTTTTTGCCAGTCAAACAAAAGTCATAAATACAATCTTGAGTGAATTCGTCCATTCCAGCACATAGCTCATTACACCATCTCTGGCATTTTATGCACCTCACCCACCTTTTACCCGAAATATCATTAGAATAAGGGTTTTTACAAGCAATGCATTGCTCATCTTCGTTTGCATTGCTGTCATCAGTTTCCATGATAGGTGGCTCCTCTTCAGTCTCGCTGGATGAAGACGATACTAGAATTCGTTAATTCACTCCAAAAGACTCTTTCTTGGATAGTTTTTTCTTTATTTCCGCTTTTGATTTATTGGGTGCTTGTTTTTTTTTAGTTCCTTTTGTGATTTGACTTTCGCATCTTTTCGCCTTTATTTTCCTTTCTTAGATTATCGTCCAATTCTTACGTATTTTTTATTGGCGTGTCAGTTAAAATTACGCTTTAAATTTTCTTTCTACTACGTAGGTTCTTTCTTGGATTAGCTTTAGGTAATGGCCGGATTTGTTCTGGTGTTCAATGGTGTTGTCCAATTTTCGTGATTTTTGATCATATTTTGACATGCATACTCATATGCAAACTTTTTCGCATCAGCTGTGGTCTAACCATAATAAACGTTGCTACATTTTGCAATGTAATCTCCAAGTTACTTTTCTTGGCATGGGTAAAAATTTGTCCCGGGTTGCAATAGCCCACCTTAGAATTTACAAATAGAAGAGCTTTTTTCTAATCTATGAATCGTTTTAGTGTCATATATGACAATTATAATTGACACCAAAAGACACCGCGGCTTTTCGAAGAGACACGTTTGTAGCCTCTATCTCAGCATCAGTGAGTTTATAAACACTTTCGGGAATTTCACCTTTCTTCGTTTTTTTAATGTAATTTCGTACCATTTTGAATACTTGAAGAAAACAAATAAAAAAAGTAAAGTAAAAATAATAATTGAACTGTACAGTTTCACATCTAATAATTGTTTTATTAAAAATAAAATTTTAATTATTTCGAAGGGGCTAGTTGTGACAGTCACAACTATCCCCCACATTTTTGTAACAACTCGCCCCATACGATCATTTTTTATTAAAATGTCTACGAAAGTGAATTTATTTACCGCAAGGTTTTCCTTTATTGCTGATAATACAGTAAAAAGACACAACATTTGGTAAATAAAATGTAAAATAACTCACATATTATTGGTTAAACAACAGAACACTTGGAATCAGTGCAGAAAAAGTTAGTTTAGTACTTCAAAATCAAACTTTATCGTTTAACTTTAATGAAATCAACCGCACGGCTCCAATATTTTGAAAGCAACTGACGCTACGGACTTCACATGAAATGAATCTATGCGGGTAACGCTAAGTCAAATGGCAAGAATTTTAAACGCCTTGTCACAACCTGCCCCTGTCACAACACGCCCCACCCTCCCCTATGTATATTCAACTCTTGAATTTTTAATGTCAACATATTATGATTTATTGGATGTAATCTATTTTATACGAGATAACTAAAAATCTAAATTACACAAATTTACAAACAAAATAATATATCTAAGTGATCATGTTGTTGATTATATATTTACACAGATAAGTAACGCAGAACAAAAAGTATTTCCAAACAAAAAGATTATAAAAATAACCAACATAACCTTGTTACACAAAGCATAAACAACAGTATTGTGCAATTTTTATTACCGAGTTGTGAAATGTTCTTAAAAACATATTTTATCTTGGCCATCTTATCGACGAACGTTCATTTAATTCTCTGAAATGCCTATCAATAATTCAATGTTCAGACGAATGCCTCCGCAAGGAGCACTCTTTATTTTAGGTATCCAATTTCGTTAACGATGTCAGTAATTTAAACGAACAATTATGTTAACATCCCTTCATTTGACCTCGAATCTGCGGTAGCCGAACATTGCCTTTAATTTATAATTCTGTTAAATCACGAGGAAGCATCTTCGTAATGCCGGATTGTTTCCCTAACCAGAAGGCAAATATTTCCGCAAGGAACGCGCATCCCTACTCCCGATATCGAATATTCATGGCCTCATAGTATACTCCCTCGAGTATTCTTAATAGTCTTTAATAATAAAGTTACGGACCTACACAAACGTGCCGTGCTAAAAATATATTATGTAAGTATCCTCAAGTACCTTCATATTATATACGCCAGTATATTTATTAAAATTGTTCATTTTTAGTGAAATTTCCAGCAATGATTTCCATTAAAACAGGTTTACATACTTTTGGAAAATTAATTGATATTTATAATAACGATGACAATTTTATGTTAACACTTAGGTATAATAATTAATTGTAAATACTAAAACGGTTGATATCCATAACTTACAAGGTTCCTAAAAAATGTATTTCTACTTCTGAATAATATCTGTCACCGCAACTGCGACATAACAATTTTTGATAAAAGACCCGCTTCATGCATTGCATTCAATAATAAATGCATTCATAATTATTATATGAGTTACAAGAATTGCATTGGAATGAGTTATGTGAGAATTATATGACAGGTCTTTACAAAATGATAATATCTTCTGCGTGCAATGGGATCCGAAACGTCGGCCAGAGAGATCACACATAAATGGCAGAATATCCCAGAAAACTACACACAGAAGATTCTGTACGGCCGTAAAAACCTAAGAATATTTTTAAAATGATAATATGTAATAGCTTTGTTTTATATTATCAAGTACCTGGCTAGATGTGAATTTCATTTATGAATGACAAAAAAAAATGAGTATTTCATTTATGAATATATTATAAAAACCGAAATGTGTAAATGAAAAAACAAATTAATCAAAAATATTAGAATATTAATGAGATCTTTTCTGAAACTTTTATGTTTAATATAATTTATCATTCTTGGTAGTCTATGGACCGCTGCCAAGTAATGATAAATATTTCCCCCATTAAAGACAATGGTTGTGTTTGTATTCAACAGCCGTTTCCATCTGATCAGGGAACCTTCCCCCGAAAATCTTCCCAATAAATCATACAGGGTGTTAGGGTGTGATGATGGCCCTAACACCATAGAAGATTCCCATTCTTTCAATATATTTCTGGACCCGCAGGGAAGGAAAGTTTCTGATGATTTATAGGCCTATTGCTAGGCTTTACTATTGAGAAGGTACATTTTTATTAACGATTATTGAATCTCATTTCTTTGTTCGTAAACGTATCGCTAGTAAACTCTTCAATTTTTACTATATATTTATGCTCGTATAATATTATGATCGCAGATCGGATCCTGTATCTGATAAGATTACACTTTTGTACTGATTTTATACGTTTAACGATCCGTTTTAAATTATTACTTAACTCGTGTCGCCTTAATACAAACATGAATGAATGTGGATTTGAAACGCAGCATTACATTTAATTAAAATAGTTGATATGAAATTATGTTTTTCTACATTTATTACGATGTTAAATAATATAGAAATTTTATTTTTTCGCTCAAACACATAAGACAAAGTAAGACGAGAGGTATTCTTTGGTGGAGATATGAAGGGTCATTCATAGGCGTGCGTAAAGTCTTTCCCACCCGCGAAAGCGTCAGTCGCTGGCAGTCAGTGTTTGATTGAAGAAGTGTAGTAAGCGCCTGTCAGATATCCGTTTTTTGTGAAATGACGGAACGACTTGAGCAGCGACTTAGCATTAAATTTAAACCAACGAAAGCAGCAGAATACAGGGAAATAAAGAAATACCTCGTCGAGTCTTAGGGCTCTCAATCCTACTAGGAGAAAGGGTTGAAAATGATGACGATGATAAAATTATAAACTTAATGTAGGGACCGTCGAAATAGTTATTATTATAAGATGATTTCGCTTGTTTATAGTTTAATTTTAATTTCTAATCAAATTTTGCTGGATTGTATTACGCCATATTTAGTTACATTATTCGTTGTTCCGGGTTGTCGACTTATATAAATGTTTTGTGTACTCAAATATCAAAGGGTATTTATTTCATATAAATGAATTACACCAAGATTATGTATTATTCTTCTCTCTCCAATGATAACTCTAGGTATGTGTATTTTGTATTGGATAATCTTTGTACACCGGTGACATAACACTATAAAAACCCACGACAATACCAGTCTCTTATACGGTATTGCAAGTTAATACTTAACCTTGACATCAACACTTACTCGTCACATCTGCCCTGATGTAGGGCTCTGCAATAGGATCCTAAACGTTGACCAGATATGTCAGATATACTCGGCAGAATATCCCATAATATTACACAGAAGATTCTAAACGGCCGTCAAAACCTGGGGACGTTAATAGCTGTATAGTAAATTAGGTTTCACTTTAGAATTCAATTGACTCGGTATACACTATAGCTTGTTCCAAAAACATGTCATACAAAATTTAATAGACTTTTAATTAATTTCTCAAGAACTTTACTATATTACCTCATAAAATATTTTATTCCTTGTAAATGTCATCAAATCATTCATGAGGAATTTCAACATAATTATTTTGCCTACACGGTAGATAATTTATTTTTTTTAATTAATTACAAATCATTATATATTTACATATTTGATACATAAAAAAAATAGGTTCATAATTTTTTTTATAGTACATAATTAATGCATAAAGTAAAGTAAAGTAGATAGCACATAAATATATATAAGAAGAAAAAACGTTACATAATATAAAGATAATTAATGCATAAAGTAAAGTAAATAGTACATAAATATATATAAGCAGAAAAAAAGTTACACAGTATGCGATGATTAATGCATTTATGTGGGAAAAACAATTTAAAAATAAACTAACAATAAGCAAACAGTTTAAAATGAATATAGTAAAGAGAGAAATTTAATTAATTATGAGGGTTTATTTAAATGTTTTTTTAAGGTCTCATATTTTTTTTCAATTCTCATTTTAACAGGTAATTCATTAAACCATTTCACACCTCTAAATGTATGATGATGCTGGGCAGTTGTGGTAGATACTACAGGGATAGACAATTTACCGAGATTTAGGTATATTTCTGCTACTTGATACTAGTTGGGTCAGATCGTATAATTTGAAAATTTTTGTTGATTTGAGTTGTAAAATGCAATTTTGTTTGTAGATAGTATGTAACGTGGGGATTTGTAATTTTTTGAAAAGCTCAGTAGTCGGATAATCATTGGGTTTTTTAAGAATGATCTTACAAATTAATTTTTGGGCAACTTCTAAAGGTTTTAATGTAGTTTTGAATGCACCACCCCGTGAGATAATACCGTATTGTAATATAAACTGGACTAAAGCGTAATATAGAGTTTTTAACAATTTTATTCCTACCATATTTCTTATTTTAATAAATACATATATGAGTTTCCTTATTCTTTCTACAGTTTAATTGATTTGTATTTTGCATTTAATATTTGAATCAACTATTATTCCTAGATATTAAATACAATTTTTTGAACTTAATACTGAACAGTCGTTTTTACATATATATTTTTTTTTGTTAAGACAATTATTCGGATGAATCTTTATTACTAAGTTGTTGGGCGAGTTTTTTTCGTTTAATGTGAAAGGAATATAGTGAGTTTTTTCTGTATTTAGTGATAATAAGTTTTCATCCAACCATTGTTTTACAATATTTATACTCCGATTTGCTGCAGCTATAACATCATTCCAATTTCTACAGTCAACAAAACTAGAGCTATATCATCAGCATACGATAAAATCTGACCATCGATATGTAAATTTAATATATCATTTACATAGATAATAAATAGTAAAGGTCCTAGTACAGTACCTTGCGGTATACCAAATTTTGATGATTTATTTGAACTTAATGTATTTTCTAATTTTACAGAATGATTCCTTTCTTTCAGGTAATTTTCTATCCAACTTTTCACTTTACCTGTAACCCCAATCTTATTTAGTTTATTTATTAATTTGTTATGCGAAATACTGTCAAACGCTTTGCGTAGATCTATAAATATACCTATCTAGACATTTGTTACCTTTATCTAGTGACGAGTATATAAATTTTTTAATTCAGCCATGGCGTCCTGTGCACCCATATGCTCGCAAAAACCAAATTGGTGGTCATTTTGTATTTTTTAATGAGAGATAAAGTTTAAAATTTGTTTTTTAACGTTTTTTTCAAAAAATTTAGCCATTTGATAGACATTTGATATAACAGTTATTGGTCGATAATTTGAGATGTCCGTAGTGTCTCCAGCTTTATAAATTGGCGTTATTATGGTGGTTTTATAAATTGATGGAAAGTATCCCTAGTTTAGACTATATATAGTTGATGATATGGGTTATTGGTTTGATTAAAGAATTGTAATTATTTTTCAGTATTTCTACTGTTATTTTATCAAACCCTGGTGCAGAACCACCTTTCATATTCTGTATGTCATTTTTAACATCGGATTCATTTGTATTTTGAAACATTGAGATATTTTCTTCGATTTCTGAATCTCGATCAACGGGATCGTCGTTATAATCTTTTTTTATATTTTTTGCTAAATTCATACCTACGTTTGAAAAATAATTATTTAGTGCATCAGTACATATTTTAGGTTCTTTTTCAATTGTCAAAATATTACTATCAATGTTTAGTTTTTAATATTTTTATTTTTAATTTTCTTATTTATGATTTCATTTATTGTTTTCTATACTTTTTTTGAGTCATGCTCTGAGGTTTGAATTTTTTTTTTGTTGAAGTTTTCTTTAGTGTATATTATTAATGCTGTCAGTTTATTTCTGTATTTTTTATAATGCCTTCTTATTGATTCTTCATGTGGATATTTATTTTAAATCTTGTATAATTTATTTTTATGTCTTATCGAAGTTATTAATCCGTGGAAAATCCAAGGTTTTAATGGTCGGAATTTTGTTTAATTTTGTTTAATTTGTTTAATTTTTCATCGCTACTTTTTTGTATGTATTTTTTAAGTAACTGCAAAATTTACACTTATTTTTACAGCATTTGTTGAACTTAAGACATTCGGCCATGTTTCATTATTTAATTTTTCTTTTAATATGTTTTGGTATAAAAAAGATTTTAAGTTTTTTGTTAAAACCTTTTCTGTTGGTTTTTGGATATTGTAGTCAATAAAAATTGTAGTGTGATGGTCAGTGATGTTATTTTTCAAAATACTTATCTTTATATTATTTAAAAGATTAATGTTACACCGTATGTGGTCAATACATTGTGTTTGCCCTATTATTTCTCGAGTATAATTTTTTAAACAACATTTAAAGTTATTTCCAGTTAACATATTTATATAGTCATTTTTCGTAATATTATCATTATTATCGGCAATATTAATATTTATATCTCCCATAATGATGGTATCAAAACCTTTATTTGTATGGATGATATGATTTTAATAATTTATAAATGTATAAATATTTGATGAATGAGTTCTATAAATTGCAAATATTTGATAATTTTTCTTATTTGTGTTAATTTTTATTTGTAAACAATTTGAAAGATGGATTTGCAATTCTTAAATAGAGATATCGGTTTAAGTATTTTTGATATATATGACAATACCACTGTTTTTGTTTGTGTATGTTGTTGTCGCACGATAAATGTAATTTGGAATGTTTGGAATATTATTGGTTTTATTTAAATGGGCCTCGGTTAAAACTATGCAGTCCGGTAAATATTTTTATGAGTTTATGTATATTATAAATTCATCTTTTTTTTGTATACTACGAATATTAAGATATATTTATATTTGATTTTATTTGATCATTGCATTCGTCCGCACTGTAACAAATATTTTCTGATATAATATAATTGTTATCAAATTCTTCTAGTAGATAGTTAGCCATTAAAAAAAAAACGGAAATATTGATGTTTTATAGTTCGGTCACTATTCGTAGTCGATTTTTTCTTGTACTATGATGGACTTTCTTTTTATGATAATTGCACTTTTCACTATTTGCACTATGTTTTTTGCGCAGTGCATGCATCTAGGCTTATTCAATTTGTATAGACATTTTAAAGACGTATGCCCGTAGTATTTGAAACAAGATTTTATAAATACGACTATACCACTACTTCTGTTTATCAGGTAAGATGTTACAAATTTATTATATTTGGGTATACAAAAATTATTTATGTTGTACTTATTTAAAATGCTTCGGTTAACAAACACTATTACGTCCGGATTTTGATTTAACAAGTTAATATTAATTAGAAATTCTTCAAAACTTTTGTACATACTTCTGATGTTTAAGTGTAAAACAAATAGTGAAATTGCTATTGTATCAAGAATTTTGTTACATTCATTTACACTAGAGCAGATATTTTCAATAATATTATTTGATTTATCTATTTCTTCATTGAGGAAGTCTTGCGTTGTTTATGAATAAAAGAGTAAACAGGCAAAAATAAACAAAGTCACTCATAATTTATACGCGTCAGAGCTATGTGAAGCATTTTTTTGCGCAGTGAGTGAGTGATCACTGTTTTGTTCTCTTCTGTTCAAGCAATTATAGCATTTGGGAGGCTCTTGCTATTTTGTGCAGTGTTGAATCTTGTGTTCTTCAGCACAATGGAGGCATCTTAGAGATAATACTTCATAAGTGGATTGTAGTCTTCTATATGTGCTCTTGTGAATCCAATATTTATTCTTTCTTATGTTATTATAATTTTTCTTAATTTTTGTGTTTTTGTATGATAAAGTTTGCCAGTTTTTCAGTTTTTTTATTCTTAATTTTTTTAAATGATAATACGTTCACAATTTGTCTGTAATTCTTCTTTTATGGCATTTTTGATGTCTTCGTTTTGGTTTGTTAAGTCAGATAATAATTCTCTTTTGTTATAATCACTGTCCACTCCTTTTACTATTATGCAAAAATTAATAAACGTGTATAAATATTTAATACATTATTTTTATAAGTAACCATTTTTATTTTATGTGCATAATATTTCTACACATTGAATATGATTTTGGAGAGGATAGATACGTAAAATTTTTAATTCAGTACATTTTAAATAAGTTATTCTCGGTGACTGCATTAAAAATATATTTTTTAATATTGCTGTCCTTGCTTTTATACCTCATATAATATTTACTTTATTTTAGCACCATGATTTCACCGCAGCATTACTCGACTTTCGGATTGAAAGTATCATCACTTAATCGACTTCGGCCAATCAGTCACTACATCTAATCTTCTCTTCCTTCACTACTCTGACTCCACTACCTCCTCACCCTTTTCCCTCCATCCCGATTCCCGTGATACATTCTACACTCATTAATTATCACTTTTCTTCATATACTTATCTTATTCATTCACTTTATTTTTTCTAGTTCTAATATTGTTTGTTGCTTAGTCCTACTTATTAATTAACTTAATAATATTGTCTAAGCAAACTTTGTTCTTCATTCACTGTGCCTTTAACATCTGTGAATCTTTTTAATTGGTCGACGTATTATACACTACGCTCATATATTATAACGTTCAAAAGCTGTTAAGATTCTTCAAAAAATAAGTAAATAAATAATAGATTGATACTTTTAATTCCTTCTTTTATAATTTACTGAATTATTTTTTACGATTCACCTCCATAGTACGTCACGGTGGCCAACATTGTTAGAAGTGTTGTCCTTAATTAAACCCACATTTTTGTAATTACTGCTGACCCATATTTAGAACCTTTTAAATACGACACGCGTACAAGCATGAAGAATTCTGGTTATTCTGAAATTACAAGAGTATGTGTGACCAGAATTTAACGACTACAGTATAATTTTTTAAAATTATATGATAAATTTGCAAAATTTTACAAAAATGTTCTAAGAATTGCACGATTTTAAATAATTAAATCTATCGTCAGTTGATCAAATATTCACTACAATTTCAATATTTTAACATGATATTGGTATATGGTAGTGCCTCGTTAATTCGAAATTCTGTACTGAACTCCGTTTATTTGGAATTCAAGATACAACAAGAAATTGGGCTATTACGAAATTTGTCAAAATACTTAAAAAACATGAAAAGACATTAATTTCTGTGAAAAAGTCTCTATTTTTTCATTTCACGAAGCTATTTATTAAACGAAATAATATTATGCTAATACAAAAATCGCGTTATTTTTAAAATACCCGATTATTGTTCTCACTTGCGAAAAAAATCGAAATATTTTTTTTCAATTTTGTCAAATTTCAAAAAAAATGGAATATCACAAATTGAAACTATTCCACTCGGTTCTTCACAGAGGATGGATAATGAATATTTTGAAAACCATTGAAATACTAAAAAATTTGAATGCCGGAAACACATTAAAATATAATATCACATTTCATTCCACTTCATCAATCCTAAAGCTTTTTGCAGAAAAAAATAACCCTCCTCACCGCGCGCCCACCTGACCTACCCGATTAGACTGATAAATTTTGTATTTTAGTTAGTTATCATCTTACACCTGATGATGAGAGGGACTGCTCCTCTCGAAACTGTAGTAGTAATTTAGTAACTCATATTGTGTGTGTATTACAAAGTTAAAATAAAACATATTTTAAATTATAATGTTGCACCACCACGAAGTATCTGCCATATCTTTCAATGATATGAAAATATATTGATTTGTGGCGCAAGGAGCTAAAAAAAATTGAGTTTTCGAATTATCGGGGTTAATTTAAACTATGAAATTATCATTTTGGAACTTGTAGGTTAACGCGGTTTTATTGTATATTATTAACGTGATTAACACAGCTAGGCAATAGAAAAAACGAAAAAAATTATTACAATAAACTTTTCCAAAAAGTCTATAAAAATTAAAATTATGGTAGTTTATATAGCTTATAAAAAAATGGTTGTTTACAAGCGGGTAAAAATAGATCTAGCAAACATATATTATGTAGGCGAAATTTCGCATCTTTAAACGTTATATAGGTCATCGTGCCTTATTCTTTTAAGATATTTTACCGACAATAAAATGTTCCGGGCCTGAATCCTGGTAAAAACTCAATTTATAAATTTGGGGTTTTACATTGAATAATATCATTGATTTCATTATTTTGTAAAAAGTATAATAACTTTAAAAAAATAACCTTAAAATTTACGTAACAATTACATTTACATTAAGAAAATTAGTTAATAATTTTGATCAAAATGTATTATAGATTTCTCATATAGGGGAAGCCACTTACATGAGAAAGTAAGGATGAAAGTCTTTTTGGATATTTATAGGGCTTACAACTTATCGTACGGCTGGCTTAAGTAATCAATTTACACAATGTAACGTTCAGCAATTCCACCCATGATGACTACTGCGTGTATCGAATTTTTGAAAGATTTATAGATATATTTTTAACTATTTACAACTTTTTCCACATGTGAGTTCTATTAACTAACCTAATATATGGTTAAAATTCGTCATCCCCATGAATAAGTATAGTTGTCGCCGTTGGTATTGAAATATCTATTTTTGACTAGCGTTTTTGAAGCAATATTCTTTTTATATGTATATGAAATTCATCCGAATTATTAACATACGTACGATGTACATTAGAATACGCCTGAAAATTATTTCAATTTTTATCTTGATTTTAGATCAGTCTTATATAGTCAAAATATTTTAAGTGTGTTCTAAGAACACAACACAGGATTTTATCCCCAGAGGAAATATAAAAAAAAAAACATACTCAAAATATTCTGATTATTTTGTGTTCATGAAAATTAATTCTTGATAAAATCACACGAAATAATTAGTGGTATATGAATAATATTCAACAAATTATCTGAATACTCAAAGCTTACTTACACAAGCAAATAAACCAAAGCATTTTCAGCTTACTTACAGGAAATTGCTTCTGAAACCACGATATCAGATTACAGCCTAAAAATAATTTTTCCGGTCTACCTTTTGGAAGGTAAATCCTGGTCATTCACCACGACACCCTTAAGTACTATTTCGACCCCGGAGCCTCGATAGACGAGGAGATCTGACCTTCCGAATGTGCTAAATGCTTCCATTTAAAATTAGTAAAGGGATGTTTTGCTTAGATACGCTAAAAATTAAATTACATTTAAATAAAACAATTTTAATTAATATTTGTGAACATTTGTGAACACGGTGTTATTATAGATCAACAACTTAAATAGCACAGCCACATTGAGGAATTGGTCTAAAGAGTAAAAAACGCAAATTTATGTTCTTAACATCGCGAACCATTTAATGTTTAAATAATTTAAAAACACTGTATTTTGTTACTCTCTACTCAACACTCCAGTATGGCATTATTTGGTGGGGAGGTGCATATAGATAGATATACATGGTGAAGCAACTTTCTAAACCTCTTTCCAGTTCCGAAAATTGAAAATATTTTTGAAAACTCACTATTATCCAAATAAGTAAAGACAACATTTATGCAAAACTTGAAACAAGCATATCCCTAAGATTTAAACATAAATTCAAAACATCAAAATGCAACACCAAACAATATCAGCAAAATTATTTATATTTAAGAATAAAAAAATTAATAGCCTACTATTTCTGTATGTGATAACTAACATTAATGAGATAACTACTGAGATTAGACAACTAAAAATTTAATTAAATGAACACTTTAAAAAACACAATTAAATAATAAACTTTTTCATATATATGTTAAATATGTAATTATATAAAAGTCTTAAGTCCCTCTCCAAGCACAAAAGTAAGACTAAGAAGTAAGAAGTAAGGCACAGCGATAACAGTGAAGTATGCTTATAGTTTTAATAGACTAGAAAAATTGTAATAAAACTGTACGTAATATTAAATTTTTAAAAATAAAACCTTATTATTTTTATCATAAAATATTTATGTATAATGTACGTGGATAAGAAACAATTTCTTCTGGTAACAGTTTTTTGGGTTATTATGTCGTGTAATATGCACTTTCAGGGGAGATAACACTGACGCATACTGTCTTTTTTTATTTTATTAGAGACACTAACAGGATAATAGGTACATGATACTCTGATAATTAACATTATAGTGAAGACTATGCCCATTATCCCAATTACAAGTGTCTTCGGCACGCTCTAGTAACATGTATTTTTGCAATTAATTATATTTTACATGTACATTTATGTGTATTGTATATTTTGTGTTTGAATGTAGTGCGATTAGTATTTAATGAATGATTGATTTAATGGATCTATAGGTTCATGTCATCGTTTAGAAAATGGATGTTGTGTGAGAGTTTTTGAACGATGATAAGTATCTGCAAGAATATCAGCATCAATGTTAGGGTCAGCACAACACAAATTATATGTGCGACACAACCTTGTGATGGGAGAAAAGTAACCGACATTATTAGCGTGCTGGCTTATTCTAAAGAACTCCGAGTTTCTTATTAACATGCAAATTTATATCAGATAGAGAGAGAGAATCAATAGCTCCGCTGAGAATCTTGTGTAGCATAACGAGATCGGATATTTTCCGTCGGGACTCAAGTTTGTTCATCTTGAAAAAGGCAAGACGATCTTCGCAGCAGTGAAGGTTGTTGTGTTGACCAGCTTTGTATGACAAAATACGTAGAAACTTTTTCTGCACTCTCTCGATTCTCGTTATATGTGTTGTGTAATAAGGTTACCAAATAACTTAACAAATAATTCTTGTCAAATTCACTCGAAATCTATAAGGTGTACAAATCAGGATGATGGTCTGAAATTAATAACCTCAGGGTATCCGGCGTTTCAAAACATATGCATGTTTATGTAGATTTTTATATCTTACGTGGCAATATTGTGTTATATTACAATTGTTATATTATTATATTATATTAATATTATTATAATTATGAATTATTATTATTATACTATTGTAATATTATTGTTAGCGATACCGTATTAACACTGTCTGCTATAATACAGTAAATTACTAGTGTAGCAGGCAGGGCGTCAAATCAATTTAGTGTTTACTTGCTGCCAAGACACTCAACAACAATGAAAAAAGCTTCATTAAATTTTGTAAACACTGTAAACATTTGTAACATTGAACATTGAATAAACATTTGAATTTGAATTTGAATTAAAAGCTGGGTGTCGCGTTAAACAACGCGATACCCTGCTTTTAATTATGTATCGCTAGCCATTACTCATCATAACATTGACCCTCGGACGTCGCATCAGTTACCTACATTAGCCATGATGATAGATACTGAATTGGCATCCGAAACGTTAGCTTCGTGAGGTTGTTAATGTATATCACAGAATATCCCAGAAAACTGTAAACAAAAGATTCTGAAAGGCTGCGGTGAAAACCTGAAAATATTGTAACGAGATAATTACGCACTGTCAAAGCCTCTCGAGGACAAGAAAGCGATAGAACATTCCATAACATTTTGGGATGCCCTAAAGTAGCCAGGAATTATCTAAAACATTTTGGAAACGTCTGTAACAGTTTGGAATCGACGACAACATTTTTGAAAACACTAGAAATGTATAGAATAATCTCGGAGGTTCAAAAAACCAATGTGTTTTGTATAAAAGGGCGAAACCAGTGCTGCGGCGGATTGTTTATTTTGATGTTTACCGGCGTAACATTAACCGGTGATAAAAGTTAGCGGAACAGTGTTACCAGTGAAAACAGATTAATCAAAGCGACAGATAGCGGACATGAAGAATTAAACAGAACATTCTAGCCAGAGATAATAAAGTGTTTCACAGTGGAGTGATTAATTGCGAAATAATGTGAATTAAAGAAAAGTGGTTATATTAAGTTTGTTTCAAGTGATATTGTGAATTTATTAAAATAGTATATAAATCAATAATAAATTTCCAGTGTTTTTCTTTTAAATAGAGATGTGAACATGCAATACGTGTCACATCAATATTCTTACTATTTTCAAACTAAGCTAAATGCTTGTGCTATGAAAATAGGACTAACTTGCTAGTCTGGAGTGAGGTTCGGACCCGCGACCTTTGGATCACAAGGCGAGTGTCCTAACCACAAGACCAACAAGCTATTCGTCTTTTTCATCGTACTTTTCATTTGCCTCCTACAACAATATTTTCAATATTTATATATTACAATATTTTCAATTCATTTCTGTTCTGACATGAAATTATAGGCAAAAATCATTTCCTTCTCTAACATGCACAACCTGCTTGCAAACATGATACCATTGCACACGGCTTTTACAGATTCTCTTTGCAGAAATCGACATACGGGTATTTGGTTCTCTGAAATATTTCAAAAATCTATAATGATAGAACGGTATAGATCAATAATCGCGACCGTTTGTGTCAAAAGTGATGGAAAAGATTGTTTCTACGCGTCTTACTACATACATGGACAAGTTTAACCTGTACGCAAAAAAACAATGTGCCTACCGAAAATATCATTCAACTGAAACAGCCGTGACGCATATTTTATCAGGAATGATATCATCAGTGGAAGAAGGAAATTTTGGGCTGCTGGCACTTCTTGATGCTGCTTTTGACACAGTTGATCACGCGATTCTTTTGAGAAAATATCATAGTATTGGGATATCATGTAAAGCACTTGAATGGACAAAATCATATCTATGTATATATTCAAGAACACATTCATATTTGTGAAGTTGTAATTTTTCAGAACAAAGTTTTGTGAAATTTTAAAACCAAATTAATTAATAATTAGAAAGACATACAGAAAAATCTAATTCACGAAAAAATATTAGGTTACTACTGGGATTCGAACCCAGGTCACTTCCTTTCCGGGGCCGGTCTCTGACCACTAAGCTAAAGCAACCCTCTATGTTTCCGTGAATACATCGACCTTATTTGAAGTACCTACTCGTTTTTATTAATCGAATTTTTGTTCATAGGGCAATCCACTTTTTCGATACGGTAGTTCAAATTACTTTGCAATGCCACCGCTAGATAGACGCCAGAATTAACCGAATAATTCATTTTATTTGGACATATATATTTTTTCGTGAATTAGATTTTTCTGTATGTCTTTCTAATTGATTAATTAATTTGGTTTTAAAATTTTAAAATTTCACGGAACTTTGTTCTGAAAAATTACAACTTCACAAATATGAATGTGTTCTTGAATATATATTACTAGCTGTTCGTACCCGGCGTTGCACGGGTTAAGGATTAAGTTGAAAATAAATTTGTGGGGGGAAACAAAGGTTTGATTCGAACGTTATTGATTTGCATCGAAAATATATCTGGGGGAGAAGAAAAGGAAAACGGGGAGGAAATATACCCTATGTTAATTGCCGAGTCTTAAAGAATAAGTTTCCAAATTTTGAGTCCGTTCGGTCAAACGGTACAGATTTGCATCGAAAATATATCAGCGGAGAAGAAGGGTTAAAAAATAGGGGGGAAATATCGCCTATGTTACCCGCCGAGTCCTAAAGAATTTCTTTCCACATTTTGAGTCCGATCGATCGAACCTTACAAATTTGAATCGAAAATATGTGAGGGCAGGGGAAGGGGTAAAATAATAAGGAGGAAATATCGCCTATATTACCCGCCGAGTCCTAAAGAATAAGTTTCCAAATTTTGAGTCCGATCGGTCAAACGGTGTAGATTTACATCAATAAATTTCCAAATTTTGAGTCCGATCAGTCAAACAGTACAGATTTGCATCGAAAATATGTCAGGGTGAGGGGAAGGGGTATGAGAATAGGGAGGAAATATCGCTTATGTTACTCGCTGAGTCCTAAAGAATTGTATGCGCCGTTTGGAAACGCATCAATTTATATGAAAATTTTATTTAGAATAGGTACGGCGCGGCGCGAGAGAAAGATTTTTCTAAATTTAACGAAATACATATACAGCACTATTCATAATTTCTAAATACTTTCGCTAGATGGTTTTATAATAGTTAACATAACATACAAACGTTTAATTATTTGTAAATTGATATTCGTACTTGTATATGTGATATGGGAGGTATAAAAGCTAAGGCAGCAACATCCAAAAATTTATAAAATGTTTTGAATGCAGTCACCGAGGATTACTAATTTAAAATGTACTGAACTCTAGATTTTATGTATTCATCCCTTCCGTAATCAAGTTTCCTATAAATTTACAGGCTATGTTGCCTGAAAAATCTCGAATTCAGAACATTATAAATTGGTAATCCTCGATGGCTGCACTAATTTTTTTTGGATATTGCTGCTTTGCTTTTTTGCCACACGTATATGAATTATCAAATAAATATTTAATTTAGATTTAGGTATTTCGCGAAAATTACATTTTCGCATCCCTTTTTAATCGCATGGAATGCAATCCTCTGATACACAGCCGTCGATATGCAATGATCAACCCTATTGCTGAAAATCATCGAAATTTTCATAAATAAAAATAATTTTCAAATAGTTTAGTCACCGCACGTATTTATAATCATAACATTACTTTTGTTTAAATCTACGTTACGTGCGATGCATTGTTTGATCGCCATGAATTATAATTGGACGTCATTCTGCAGAAAGCATCCAACATAAAAAACATTTGAACTGAGATAACGGCTCTAAAAATTTTAACCTATAAAAACCTAATTGCGTCGATATTTTACTCATTATTACATAGGGGTCATTGTAGAGATTTTTTTTTGTTTTTACTGTAATCATACTTTTATTTTATATAAAAAACTTTTATTTACGAAGATATTCGTTTTAAAGGTTTGATTCTTTCTAAAATATCTAAATGTACGAAAAACAGTACCTACCTACTTACTTTTTCTACGTTAGTCTATATATTATGAATTTGATAAAGCATGAAGTAAAAAGTATTATCTGAGGCATAGAAACGTTCAACCCCTTAGATGTTTTCTATAAAAATTTATGGCGTAGTAACAATAGAATTAAAAAGTTGCCCTGCCATATGAATGTTTTTTATCTAATTTTTGACAATGATTTTTAAATTTGAAGTCTCGGAAAACAGTCAAAAAAACTTTTTTTCAGTTTAATGATGATGTGAGTTAGAAACGTATTGAATTTATAAAAAAAAACTATAGCACTTAAAGCTTCGACGATTTCAGCACATCATATTGAGCTGTTCAAATGTATAAAACTAATTTTTAGCATTTTATGGGTTGGATGCTTTCTGCATAATCACGTACAATTTTTACAAGGTACGATCTCGACGCCCTAATTTGACGTTGATGGATACGTAATTAGTTTAACTTACCTCATATTCATTCTGGATGGGCATATTTTACGAGCAGTAGGCATACAGTATAACCCGTAGGTACACGAAAGGCTTTAAATTTTCAACAAAACGCATGGGTGAAAGGGGTGAAGTTTATTAAGATACTTCTAATCTAATTATAAACATGTTCATTGGATCAAACGTTAATGTTCAGAATGGAACGTGACTAGAATGGTGAATACCAAAGGGGACAGAAACGGCACACTTAAAATTAATGTATTCATTACCCACACTTCCTACACACCTTCATTCTTTATTCTTCTCTATTAATTTAATTATTTATTTTATTTTATCAATTACAACTTAATAATAAATACTGTCTTATTCGATACGTATTATTTTTCAGGGGAGATTTATTTTGAGAGTTTTGTGTTTTTTATTCACGAGATATCATATTTTATAATAGACAATTTATAATTTTCCCTTGACCTTTCTGTTTAAGTAAGTAATGAATTTTCTTCGCTGAGAACCATTATTCCTTCAGTTGGGTTCCCTCCAATAAAATTTACCAAATGTTGTGCTTAAGCTCACTGTATATATAAAAATACACGGTTTTTCAGCTTATGGAATATGCTTATTTTAGATACCATTTGAATTTTGAAGTAGTACAGCATTACTTAACACACAAAAATATATTCCTTATTGATTTTCTAAAATCACAATTGAGTTTAAATGGCAAATTATTATTTTTCTGGTTTTCACAGTTGTCTTTGAGTAATTATTTGTCAGACGCGAGAACAAAAAATATTTGATAAAATTCGTTTGCACCGGAGGAACAGGAAGTACCTACCAACATTTTTATGGTGAAAAAAATATAATTTATCATTTATATAAAATTATAAGAAACTAAGTATTTTATATTTCAATTGTTGACTAAAAGTTCGGTGTGTATTACAGTTGAGTTTACCCAAAAATTGGATAACTTTTCGGAATATTTTAAGTACATTCAATGTTTTCAAGAATACAATAATGAGTTTTATCCCCAAGGGACGTCATTAATTAAGATAAACTATAAATGTCTCATAGATATGAAGCTATTTTTTATATGGGAAATTATGAAATGGGAAAAATGGGAAAAAAGGTATGGAAGTCTATTTTTTGGTTGTTTGTAGGTCTTACAACCTATCGTACGACTGCCTAAGTGATCACTTTACACAATGTAACTTTCACTAATTCTACCCACCATAGACTACCACATCAATCAAAATTTTAAATGTTGCGTATATGTTAACTTTGCACACCTTGTTCCATGTGTAAGTTATATTTTTATTATCGCCATCTGTGGTTTGAAATATTGTCATTCCCATAATGTGGTAGTCTATCGTGGGTGGAATTGGTGAACGTTACATTATGTAAAGTGATCACTCAATCCAGCTGTACGATAGATCGTGAACCCTATAATCACACAATAAAGACTTCCATACCTACTCTCCCATATAAAAAACAGCCAAAATGAGACATCTAAAATATATTTTGATGGTTAACTTTTGTTAAAATGATGGGAATAATAGATAAATCATAAAGAAATCCCTTATGGTACTGGTTACTAGAATTACCTGTAGCAGGTTTTGTTCAATATAGAAATTATTTTTAAGCATTTAGAAATACGGTGGGTTATTGTGGGAACAAAATTATTTTTATCCCACACACATATTTATATCTGGTTTGGATTTTCTGAAATATTCAGCTATAAATATACTACTTGGTTTATATTTATATATATAATAATATATATATATATGATATATATATACATACTATACTTTATTATATACTGCCGTGTGCATACTATCTGGTTAACTTTTTTTTCTATGTAGTGTAGGTATTATTTTTTCTTTCGGGTTTGACTTCCTATGTGAATTGTTCGCACAGGAAAAGTAACATTATTATAATATTCATGAATACTAAAAAAAAATACTTAAACCATTTAAAGTGAAAGAAAGAAAATGAAATATAATGTGATTAGTTTGATTTTAAATTAGTACCTTTCCTCTTTTCATTCCTGCGTAACAAATTCTGATGTGGTTTTATGTGAAGCTCCTTTAGGCGGGGCGGAGTTAACTCTCGGGGGATGAAATCTGTTTTATTGGGGATAAGGGTTTTATTAACATGCTGTAAAGCCAGAAATGTTAACGGTGTGTCGAGAATTTTTTATTACTTAAACCCGCATTACATACAAATTTCTGTGCCGACTAAATTTTGCAATAAAACGCACGTGAAACCTAATTTGCCAGATATCTCGCGAAATAAACAAATTTGGTTTAGAGCCGAGACCTAGTTATTAACCCCGGGAGACTAAATAAAAATGGGCGCTCAAAGTCAGTATTGACTTGAAAATTTTAATATTTTATGTAACATTTTTTAGAAAAATAATAAACCATTTTTATTCAGTCTGTAAATGACATTTTCTGTTATTTGTCAAACATTTTTAAAAATATATTAGCGTTTTAGCAATCGATTATTTTCGAACTAGTATCACTTCTAAAAAATATAATATATTTCAGAATGAATTAAAAAAATTAAAATAATTCAAAAAGAAAATTAAAAACATTTTAAAAATTCATTGAATAATAAGCGAGAATTGAATATTCTACAAGCGATAAATACGTGTTACCCATCGATAATATCGAGTTCATACGGAGTGATATATTGCGAAATAGTGTAGATTAAAGAATATATCTATGTTTTCAATTCGTGTTAAGTAACTTTCTACATTGAATAATTAATTAATGTTTCATTAATAAATCACTCATTTATTTCCAGTGTTTTCATACATTCCTCCCTGGCCCCGATACGTGACAATATGAAAAGTTATTATTATTACTTCGATAAAGAAAAATTTATAAACAACAATATTTCAATTGTTTTTGACTACAAAAAAATTGTAAATCATACCTAGTTGAGATTCCATTTTAAAAAATATATATAAATTCTATAGGTATTATTATGAAATTTATACTCTTCATTCATACACATATAAATTCAAATAGTAATAAATAATTACGGACGTAAATATTAAAATAAATAGTTAATTTAAATGTAAAAATTATTTCAGTTCTGCCAGGATTCCAACCTTAAATCTTCTGATCCGTATTCAGACGCATTATCCGCTGCGTCAATGTCTCCCACAATTATAGGACGACACAGACAAGACAATGATAATTTTAAACACTAATTTAACGGTCTTTTTTTATTTTAACATAACATTTATGTAAAATGATTCATTAAACATAAATAAAACTTAGTGACTATAAGGACGAAAAGTAAACAGTAATAATTAGTTACTATGCCGTATTCAGTATACGCCGTATACAGTAATAAACAGTAATATTATGCAAAGCCAATATTGTGAAGTATGTTTTTTCCCTTTTGACCGTTTAAATTTAGTCTAGCGCGTCCAAAGAAGTTTCACTTCAATAAATATCCGTTACGTGATTTAAGAGGGTTCCAAATTTCTTAAGCTAATTTGCATTTTAGATTTTTCCCCACACGTTTATGCCGTTTCAAGTTTCAACCAGGAGTTCCGTCACAAAATCTAATCAAACTTCAAAAAGAGGCCCCGGGGACATCGAGAGTAAATGATCCAATATACATTCACCAATCAAATACCTTACCCGAAACTTTGGTCAAAAATTTAAAAGGATTTTTAGAAATTTCGCAATTTCTCCAGGCACGCTTCATGTTTGTTAACTAGTATTTTAGAAATTTTTGTTCTTTAACGTTTCGTAAATCTCTGCGTCCCCTCGGAGAATAAAATTGTATTCCTTCAATTATTTCGTTATTTCTCAATATAATACATGACAACTAACTAAAAATTTGAATTACCACGACGTTCACACAGAATTGAAGAGAAAACTTTTGAAAAAGGCTTAAAACTTTTTTCAAAACACTTAAAGTGTGATGGTCATTGAAATTGGTACGGTATTACAAGTCAATACCGGACCTTAACATCAACACATACACATTACATCAGCCCTGATGATGGACCCTGCAATGGGATCCGAAACTTTGGCGAGAAGTCACTTATACACGGCAGAATATTCCCGGAAACTACGCACAGAAGATTAAAATACACAATCGTATAATTTACATATTTATTCGGTAATAACGACGTAGGTAATTGATTAAAAATAAAATATAGGTTTGATCCCAGTACAAAACCCTATGGTACATCATTTTTACACCTACAAAATTAACCATTACCTTTAATCATAAATTGCCTACATATTTACATACAGTGATTACCTCTGTATTTAAATCATTCATATTATTTATATTCGTCACGTTTTCCGGCATCTCATCATATATTTTTCCACATCTGTACGTTAGACAATTATGTTTTTCTTATATGATTATCTTATTCTATTACTATTTCTAGCATTATAGTTATGAGTATCACAATAGTTTTGTTTTATAAATTGTGTACTATTATAACAGGGAAGTATTAAATATAAATATTTAACGTATATTTATCATTTTTTCAATTGATTGAGCAACATTGTAGATTGACATTTTTTTAAAATATTCATTATTTTATTTGTATATATGTTCTTTTATTTGAGTATTTACACCAAAATGTTTCAGAAATTACCAGACCATCATCAGGGTGTTGTCTGTTAAAAAAATTTGAATGAAATGTCTTTTGTTCCTTCTTTTTCTAAATTATTTTTAAAAAAATATTATTACTGAAGTTCTTGATTACTCGCAATTATTGGAAAAAATTTTAGAACTGGGTTAGTAGAAATATATCTGTGTTATCTTTATAAAATCTTGAAAACTTGGTTGACTCACCCTATTTATTAGAACAAATAGGTTTAAGTTGTCCTACATACTCAACACGTTCAAATAATTTATTTTACCCAAACTTTGATAGGACTAACTACTTAAAAAACTGCTTTGTAACTCGTTCCACCTCAAAATATAATCTGTTAAATTCAACAAATAATCTAGACATTTTTACTGACAATTTGCATTTATTTAAAATGAAACTCCGTAATCTCATTTATGATTATTGAAATAAATTTTTTACTAAACGAATATTTTTTTTTATTATATAAAAAAATTAAATTGTACTGTATGTTTCCCAAAAATAAAATAAAAAAATAAAAGGTAGATATACATACAAATAAAATAATATTTTTTTTTTGTTTATTTATCAAAATATAGTGAGAAAATGTTTATTTTTGTGTTTCATCTGAAAAACATTTTCTTATGGATGTAGGGTCTCGGTATTCGCGGTCTTTTCTTAATTAGAATCTTTACATTCTACGAAAATATTTTTTTAATATCTGCTATATGCAGTGTATAATGTACACAGATGAAAGAGTCATAAATACTTAGTGATTTATCCGATAAATAATATTAATCGTTTATTTTTCTTACTTTATTGATAATCTACGTTATCCAATACGACATTTAAATGTCAGAGATTCTGATTAAGGTGACCCGTGACTGTCAAGGTTCAATGATCCAAGATAGTAGAGTCACGCTATGTTTAGATGCTCAACTACAAATACATATTTTTTAAATCGTTTCAAAATATAAATTCAATTATAATACTTAGTTATCTTATTTCACTGACTTATAATTGAATACAAAGGTAAACAACATAACTGCTGAAGACGTAAATTGACTTATTCCTTACGAAGACAAGAGATATTTGTGCTGCGAAACTTGTAAGGATGTCCGGTTTCTCCATTCATATGTAAGTCATTTTTAGCTGACTTATGGGACATCGGGTTGGGATGAAGCCGTTATTGGTTTAGTAGAAAGGTAAAGAAGGGCCGGAAGCAATATTTAGGGTCATAAATAAAGCGTAGTCCACATTTCCATCAGCTGCTATTTCCGTAATATTTTTTGATAACACATATTTTCGTAGTATTACGTACCCAATATTTGACACGTCGGTTAGCATGGATAGATTCAATTGCATTGCTGTTTTTTTCCAAGATTCCAAAAAGATCCAGTATGGAATTATGTTTACTTAATTTTTTTAACAGTTAAATTATTTTAAATGCTATCTTTATTATTGATCATACTGCTCACTTCATATTATGAAATTTACGCACACACTTTTAAGCATCCCACGTCGACCAGAATAGTTTGAAAACCTGGTAGGTACTTATCTAGAATGATCCCGACCTTTGTCCAATCATTCCACCCATTTTTGGTACCAATATAATATAATACATAATACTCTATCCAAAGAACGAAAATTCGTAGAGAACCAAAAAACACAACATAAAGGGATCGATTCATCGTAAAAGATATACAGTGAATTTCAAATAATTATATTGCCGAAATCAACTGACTCAACTTGCGTACATTTTTCTTACGATTATTTTTTATGATTTATTTCGATTTTAATGGTCATTAAAATATATGAAAATACCCACTTTTATCTTGCAATATTTTTCAGGTTACGCTGCGAGGCATTAAATCGGACTTTTTCGATATTGAAGTCAAAGCTCCCCACCAGTACACTGGACCGTCGACTCTGGCGCCACAACCTGACAATTTGCCAATCATAGGTAAGCAAATATACATACAAATATAATATCTGCCTTCATTAGTTAGTACATGATTCCTTGTTTTCAGTTTGAGCAATTTCAATTTGAACCTCATAGTACTCTTCTACGGATATATTTTTTAATTTAATTTATATTGTCACGGGATGTGGGAGACAAAAGGAAAACAAAAAAAATTTTAAAGTATTATTCATTTCACAAAAAGTCACTAGAAATTAATTAAATCGGAGAATTTTTTTTAAATTTATAGTCACTAAATGTTCTTTTACACTGTGTCTTAATTCGCACTAATTTACGCATTTAATGATTGACTCAAATGAGTGTTAACACCAAAATGAAAGTTTTATGAGTATGTGAATTCGAAGATGAGAAAAAAATCGATCCAAATCAATTGAGGCAATTTTATTTAAAGTTTGCATTTAAAAAGAAACATTTCTATTTAATTATCAACAATCATAATTAACCGAAAGCTCACGCCGGGATTGATTTAAAATCCAAAACACGTCCACAAATTGTGAAAAATCTCACTGAAAGTTGCGCTGAATAACTTTTGGAGGCCTAGTAATTGCTCCCAGCCACATATCACATGATGTGACGAAGGTTTTTGAAATATGATCCACTTATGACAATTGCCTGAAAAATGGGCGCGTTTGGATAGGTTTTCAGGCTTTTTATGTGGGAAATGAGAATTGTCCACAAGGATAAAAAATGGGGAATCCGTGACACACGGTTCTAAATATCATTTCTTGAATCTTTCATTTAGTTCATGAATACATGATAATAAAAATTTCAATTGATTTAGCAACATTGTAGACTGACATGTTTAAAAAATATTGATTGTATTATTTGTATAAATCTACTTATATTATTTGATTAATTACACCTACATGTTTCGGAAATACTTTTCCATCGTCAGGGTATTACACATAATAATACGTCTGCAATTGTTCCGATTACATCTGCCACAATATTGATTTTTAGAAAATATCATATTTTGGTACTTACTTAACGTCATCTCAAGCCATCAATACTGTTGATCAATAAAACGCTTCAGTATTATCGATCAATAACATACGAGCATACCGCGCGAGGATAATATGAATCAAAAGTGTTGACATCGTTTGGGACCTTTATAATTACGTTTGACTATAATGTTTCGAATAATCTATACCTCTAAAACTCAATGTCTGTCTGTCCGTCTGTTCTCTCTACAAATCCACACCGTTTGTCCGATTCGATTCAAATTTTGCATACTAATGCTTTGAGACCCGGCGGGTAACATAGGCAACATTTCCTCCCTATTCTCATACCCCTTCCCCTCCCCCTGACATATTTTCGATGTAAATCTTTACCCTTTCACCGATCATACTCAAAATTTGGAAACTTATTCTTTAAGACTCGGCAGGCTATATTTCCTCCCTTCCCTTTTACCATATTCAAACCTTTTTTCCCCCCACAAATTTATTTTCAACTTAAACCTTCACCCATGCAACGCCGGGTACGATCAGCTAATATTAGATAAGGAATCCGTTCCACGTTTCTTACAATAAACTAGCTGCAACCCGAAGTGAATCCCAATTGTAATAATTTCGTTGTCTGTCTGTCCATTCGTCTGTCTATCTGTCTGTCTATCTGTCTGTCCCCGTAACTTCGTGTAACGTCCGTAACTTCTTTATAGTAAAAAAAAAATTCGTGAAAAAAAAAATTTTTACGAAAATTAATTTTTTCAAAAAATTCTTTTTCGAAGTTTTTATATGAATTTTTTTTCCCAACCTTTTTTGATTTTTTTTTAAATAAATAAATACTTGTTCCTTAGGAACCGACATGTAAAAGTACCATCATTTTTAACGGGTTACAGCTAGTAAAATAATAACTTTTGTAACAAAGTTCACATATTTCACAAATATGAATGAGACGTCGAAACTTATGTGTAGGTACATGTATCATACATATATATTAAAAAATTAAAAAGAATAAAGCCTGTAACAAAGCTCACCAATTTTCTTAACTAGTACCGACGAATAAGAATGAGACGTGAAAACTTACGAGTACTTATATCTTAAGGTAGTTATTAAAAAGAT
This sequence comes from Agrypnia vestita, assembly GCA_016648135.1. NCBI lineage: Eukaryota > Metazoa > Arthropoda > Insecta > Trichoptera > Phryganeidae > Agrypnia > Agrypnia vestita. The sequence continues at coordinate 107,213 of JADDOH010023338.1, read as the reverse complement.
CCCAATAAGAATAAAGCTTGTAACCACCTATTTATGAATAAACGTAACCTTTATTTAAATGAACATTGTGCGCGATCGTTCAAATTAATAAATAATTGTTTCCAGGCAGAGAAATACGGTGATCCTCAAACGCGATATTTAATTTGTTAATAATGCGTGCGCTACGAAGTTGGTCAAAGTTTTGCCAAATATTACCTGAACCGCGAGAGTTCATACCTGCAGTCGCCGCGTTATGTCGTGTCCCCGCGCTCGGCTCACTTGTATTGTCATCGAGCGACCGAGACTGAATTTATAATGTTCCCGCTGCCTACCGTCGGCCGCCTTCTGTGAAGGCAGCGCTAACTTCGCGCCAACTTCGTTAGGCGAGTCTCAGACGACTTATAAATTGTTTTCGCGGATAGAGTTCCTTATCTTTCCGCAATGCCATCCACACGCATTAATTTTAGATGTTTGGTCTTACAAAAATTACAATGGATGATCCGATTTATTTCATCATTTTTTTTTATTTGTATCAACCATTATTATTTTTTATTTGTACGCCTTAGATAGGTTATAAATAATAGCGCAATAAACTTTATTACTTATTTTTTTATTTTTTCATTTTACGCTTCAACAGGCCGAGAGGCCCAATTACACAAGCGAAACACATCACAAACACCCAGGCTTGAGTAAATCACGTGGATTGATTGTGTCTTCACCGGGAATCGAACCCGAAACCCTAGGTGTGAGAAGCCAGTTTCGAGGGCCGCCATGTTTAAAAAATAATGATGAAGTAATAATGAAAGAGTTAAGGTTATTATTACGGTCGTTGGACATATTGAAGTATTCAATAAAAATGATATTTTATACGAACCATATATTTTACAGAGAAGCAAATCTCGAAGTTTCGCTGAAGTCTTATTCAGCTGCATCAGGAGAGCGTCCTATCACGGCGAGGGTGTAGGCCGAACCACACCTCCGCCGTGATAGGACGCTCTCCTGATGAAGCCGAATCGTCGAGATTTGCTTCTCTGTAAAATATACGGTTCGTATAAAATATTCGTTTGAATGAAAACTTAAATAAAGTAATAATTAATCAACACAGTTTAAGAAATAAAATCATTAGACACATAATACAAAACACAAGGGGAAAAAAATACCACAGATACCTAGATTCACATTATTATTTTGAAAAATAAACTTGTACTCTAAATAATAACAATGTTTCCATTTAATCCAGGCAGGAGGAGGTGGATGGGACGTCTGGGAGAATGTGCATATTTTCATCAAAGTTATAAAATGCAGTTAGAAATGCTTGGTTCAGTTCTGAATTCATGTGTTCGATTAAACTCGATTCGGAACACAAAACAATAAAAGATAATATAATAATGAAGATTCTATAAGATATAAAGAAAAATTTAAAATAAAAATTATTTATCATTAACCTACAGGTTTTCCATTTTCCATTTTTCCCTTTTTTCCCACGAGCATTTCCCAAGAGCTAAATACAAAAAAATACTATAAAATAAATTACTTTAAATTAATTAAGATTAATAATTACAAAGAGAAAACAATTATTGCAGAAAAGAAAATGGTTGGATTTCTGTATTAAAAAAAAGATAACATTGAACATTTAGAACACTAAGATATATTGACAGCCCTTTTAAAAAACATAAAAATTTATTAAATATTAGTATCCCTCGAATGATGCCCATTCGGTCTACAACAAACTTGACTTATTGGTAAGCAATTTTTTTTGTTCGAGACACTATTAGAATAAAGGGTACATGATACATAAAGAATAATACATTATCCCAATTACAGGTATCTTCGACCTGCTCTAACATAAACATGCATATGCGTAACTAAATAATTGGTTATGGTATTGCATATATATATTTTAGAGTAATAATGTAATATAAAAATGTCAACATATGTAGATAAATAATTGGTTAATGTGTTCCATGGGTTTAGGTTATCGTCAAGAAATTTCGTCATAATAACGTCATTTGCAAAATTTGGTTCATGTCGGTCAAATGGTATAGCTTTGTATAGAATATACATTATTGGGAAGGGGGGGGAGAAAAGGGAGAGGGGTAAATGTCGCCTTTGTTACCAAACTGGGTTTTAAAGAATAAGTATGCAAAATTTGGGTCAGATCGGATAAACGGTGTAGATTTGTATACAGAACAGACAGATATTTTGATACATATAGATTTAAAATAACGGTTGACTATGTATCGCTCTTTATATATAATTTTACTTAGCCCTATTGCACCATAAAATACATAATCGAAAATATTATAGTAAATGGTTGATTGGGTGCAAAGTATATATTTAAGTAAAAATTTGTTTAAAAAAATGGGAACACGGAATAGTAGTTATTTTTCAATGAATATTCATTCTTACTCCCTTTATATTAACTCGTGGCGTCTGCTTGCTTGACGAAAAAACTTTGGATCGATTTTTAACCCTTTTCCTGTGATCCAATCGAGCTGAAACTTTGCAAGCAGACTCGTGGCGACGATCAAGAAGATCTATCAATTTTTCGTTAAAAATGTTAATAAATTTTTGGATTTTTCAAATTTTTAATGGTTTTTTCATACAACTTACTAAGTTGTATGAAAATATTTCAACGCGTCTGGTAGACACGGAACCTGATTATAGTATAATTTTGGATTTTTGGAATTTTTTATTTCTCCCTTTCGTAGCGTCGCTCGACCGAAGCCCAACGCGTAGGTTAAGCGCCAAACCAGTTTCCGCTAGTAAATGAGAAAGGGAGTATAATAAAAACTTGTTTTTTATGGGTTACTATTTATATAAGGTCAGTTCTCCATAACGTTTGTTTACTTAGCAAATTGTACCTAACACATTTAAACATTAAACATTTCTGAAATTTGAAAGTGTCATCAGATAAACTGAAATATTCGGAATATCCTGGAGTTAGTGGACATAAATCCCAGATATATTTTTACTATAATAAGAAAATATCACTAATTGGCCCATTTAAAGGGTCATTTGACAGGGGAAATAGAAAACCCTAATGAATGAGGGAACCCGAGCACGTAATTTGTTATCATTACCAAACTAAAAAGCTTAAATGGTAATAGGCCATCATTTGGACTAGGCACAATAATAGATCACCACAATTGAGGAGGGAAAAGGCAGAATAAGAAGAAGAAAAAGGGCGCCCTTGGCTACAAGGGGTTGAAAAGATAAGGGATGGCTCTCGACATTTTAGAAGATAGATAATGACTCAAGATTACACTGACAATAACAGCGGCTTTTAATCGTATCATTTACGTTAGAATTCTATGTTCTATAATTACAATTCTACTACTTTTTTGTTTCTACAGTGCTAGGGATTAATAATAAACATTTAAAACAACAATTTTACTGAAAAAGTTTCTGTATAAATACCTTTTGAACCATTTTAACACTTACAATAAAAGATCTAGGTAAAATCTTATTATTACTTAATTAAATTATGAAAACTACTTTTAACTATTGCTACACGCGATCAATTTTTAGTCCTTTGGACGTGTAAGCAAAGATGAGTGATTTGTTGATAGTCACTATGTTACTGAACATAATTTACGAGCTAAAATACACTTCTGAGATTTGTACTATTAATGCCATAATATGAAGTTTATTTGCCCAATATTAATATTTCAATTATCTGCGAAATGTTAAGTGATGTCTCAGTAAATATATTTCTTGAAACGGATGTTTTTCCAAGAAAATATTCATTCCAGAACCATTTCAAGAAGTATTTCATACAATTATTTCGGATGATTTCAAGATAAACATAAAAAGCAGATTTTCAAATATCTTAAGAGATTAATTTTATGGAATTATATTTTAACGAAAGCACATTTCACGAGGTACAAAATACAGTTTGTTGATATTTCAAAATCTTATTATTTAATAAAAAAGACACAGTATTTATATAATAGATGTGAGTATTAATGCTTTTTATATATCGTTGTACACTTCGTTAATATTAACATGATTAATATTACATAAAACAAGGACTGAATTGTTAGAAATTTGTTTCACTTTGTTTCGCACTCATAATTTACTAATTTCTTCATCCAAAAATCAAATCGAAGACAATTTTTTCTTTAAAATATTATAAATATTGGTGCATTGATGTTTGTCATATAAACTTTACGCGTACTTAAATAAGTTCAGCGAGTCCATTTTTGAATGGTGAGATAACAATCATCATATGAGGGCGATAAAAGCGAAGGCAGCAATATCCAAAAAAATAATGCCGTCATCAGGGATTACTAATACAGAATGTAGTGAATTGAGTTTTTATGGGAATTATGGCCTATAAATATGAAGGAATAATGATTTTGGAAGGGTTAGATACGTTAAATCTAGAATTCAGCATATTCTAAATCAGTAATCTTGGGTGACTGACTGCATTTAAAACATTTTTTTGATACCGCTGCCTTTGCTTTTATATCCGTCATACAAGAAGTTTGTTATCCTGAAAATAGAGGGAATATGTTCATTCAAAGCTTTCCGAATTAAATAAAGTATATTGAATTATCCTGGCGACACCCCGCACATATTACTCAAAGTTTTTTGTGATTCATCGCAAGTATAAAGTTATTTTAACAATATTCTTATGTGTATATTCTAAGAACACAAATACTGGATTTATTCCACAAAGGGATAAGCATTATTAATTAATTAGAAAAAATTATAGAAGTCTCACAGAGACAAAGCTATTTATGTGGGAAACATGTGTGGAAGTCTCTATAGGGTAGCCACAGGGCTTAAGACCTGTATTAGCTAGCTTAAGTGATAACTTTAAACATTAAAGATTACAAATATTCGAAAGAAGACATAAATAACAAATATGCAAAGTTCAAAATTTTGACAATGTGTGGATAAGAATGTTCTTAGGTTTTCACGGCCACTCAGAATCTTCAAGTTTGTGTTTACTGGGGTATTATGTCGTGTTGTTACGACCTTTCGGGCTGACGTTTCGGATCCCATTGCAGGGTCCATCATCAGGGCTGATGTGTTGTCTTGAATGTTGGTGTTGTGGTTAAGTATCGGCTTGCAATACCGTGCCGAAGTCATGATGTGTTTGTATTGTGTTGTATGTATGATTCATCTGTTGTCTGATCACTATCTCTGTGAAGTCTGCGACGAGAATGACTTTGAAGCGCCGGATACCAAGATGTTTTTAATTTGAGACCATCATCTCTATTAATGTTTATCGGATGCTTGTAGATTTCTAGTGCTTCCTTGATAAGACGCGCATGGTGACTCTTAGGCTTTCCAAGGATTTTCGGTTCGAATGCAAAATGATGGCCGGTATCCAGAAAATGCTCAGCCAGTGCTAATTTTTCTGGATGACCGAGTTTGCATGCCCGTTTGTGCCCGTTGACCCTTTTGGAAATGGTACGCGCCGTTTGCCCCACGTATACTTTATCGAAAAAAGTTATATAGTTTATCTTAATTAGTTAAGTTATTTGTTTTTTAAAAATGAAATATTAGATATTAGTTATTTTAAAAAAACTACACATTTAAATCTGAAAAAACTGAACATGTTGCATAGTGATAAAGCATTATAACTGGTTCATCTATTTTGTTTTTATTATATTATTTAATTTAAAAACGTCAATAACGAAAGGGTTTTATGTTAAAATATTAAATACACCTGGTTTAGAGATTGTTTTAGAGGGGTTTTGAAACTGACAATCAGCTTTAGACCCGTTTGGGGACTTTCAAACTCATATCGGTAGTTATATCGGTTTTTCCAACTGAAACTCCCCTCTCCGCTCCAACGTCCATTTATTTGGCCGGCACACTCAACGCTTAACGCAATTATACTGGATTTTGTAATGGACCCCCAGCTGTATGTAATTGTATTACGGAATTCAGTAATTTTTGCCCACATCGCCACGTTTCTTTCTCTATCCTATCCAATGAAGACTGGAGCCTGCGTCGTGCAGTCAGTACTTTGAATAAAGCTACACTTAACTAGAATTTCTTTGAAATAAAGCGAATTAAAATATGTCCGAAAATATTCCAAACATTATCATTTTAATACATTTTTTTAAATTCAATAATAAGAAAATCTACGAGTCTTATGATAAGAATGTTTATTTCACTGAAAGAGCACAATTAGGATAATTATGTATTTTAAAAAAATGTCAACTTCGTATCCACTATCTTGCTACTGCCGTTCCTCGAATCTGACACCCAAGTCGTGGGAACTAAAGTAACGACCCATAACTTGATGAATTTTTTGGAGAATAAAGAGGCCTTCGACGTTATGATACGTCAAGTTGGGGGCTCGAGTTTATGAGAGGAGTATTTACCAGCCAAAATAGAAGTAGAAGTTTTTATTAAACATAAATCATTTGAAACATGTGGGCAATGTTACAGTGCATCGCTGTCCAAATTCAAGGATTTGATTTCCTTCTTAAACTGCACGTATTTTAAAAAATGCCTTTCTTGAAATTTGTTTTTTGATAAGAATATATTGTACAATTTAATTCCCAAGTAATTAATGTTGTGGCATTTGGTATTTTTATTTGCCCCTTTGTTGTATATCTATTACTTATACAGTCTAAGGAGCGAAATATAAAATAATCTTTATAGGTTTGGCATAGGGCGTTAATTTTGCATAATTTTGTAAGAGTTGATACTTTCAAATCTTGACATATATCTACAGTAGTAAAATCATAAGGTTTTTTAAGAATGGTTATTATTAATGGCTGTACGGTGAACTTTTAATCCCCTTTTTTTTATTTTTTTAACCTTTAATCTAACAACTAACTAACTTTTTAATCTTTAACCAACGCGTAATACACCATTTTAATAATATTATTTTTCAATGAATTGCGTCAGTTATTAAAAAATAAGGATAATTTTTCTTAATTATTCCACGGTCAGATTGAATGGTCTTGCCATTTATAGAGTATGTATGTAGAATAATATGGTAAACGTATGAATACCATTTATAGAATATGTACGTAGAATAATATGATAAACGGATGAATTAATGTAAAAAAGGATTTAAGACAAAAAAAAAATCAAAAATTGTATACCTCAGAATGATCTTGTATTTCATAACTCAGGGAAAGGTTAGTGGACGAAAAAAAACATCATTGATGAAGAATCTAAGATAATGTTTTAGCCAGTCTACCGTAGAGCCTTTCCAAGCCGCAGCAAACAAGGTGATAGTAGCTAACGTACGTTGAACGGAAAAGGCATGAGAATAAAAAGAGCATCTCTTCTCAATACGATTATATTCCAAAATACCGCGAGATCTTTATATGAAACAATTTTTTATCATTTTTAAATAGTGTAATATTTTTATTCACAAATTATAAATATAACTAGATAATATACTACTCAGCTGGCACAAAACCGAGATGAGTGGAGGAAGACTTTTGAGGAGACAAGACCCACCAGGAGTTGTAGAGCCAAGAGTGATGATGATGATGAATACTACTCATACACTGTGCACGTGTCTATTAAAGGTGTATTTCCAGCGACCACGGAACAACTGACATATATCTATATAATGACATATATATATATGAAAAAAGGATATATATATATATATATATATCCTTTTTTCACGTTAGAAAGAAACATTTAAAATGATTGACATGTCTTTCATTTCGTGGAATTGCTTTTGGCATCTTTTGGCAGAAAAAAACGACACACGCTTGCTTACCCGAGAAATATAATTAATCTATGATTATTCCTTAAGGTCGTTTGAAAAAAGAAAGAAAGTGGTGTTACTGAGATACAACTGAATGTTTTTGTTTAAATCATACAAAATATAATCCACGAAACAATTTACAATTATCATCAATGTTTTAGTTAATTTGTTTAAATTATAAAAAACATTTTCTCATCTGTGTTTTCTCTTGGACACTTTTAGGTAAGAGATACAATTCTTTCGGTTTAGTATTATACTTGTTTCGCCTATTATAATATTTAAAAGTATTTAAATACCCTATGGAAGTTAAAAACCTACATAAACGAAAGACAATTTTGTAATAAAAAAATCCATCAAAGTTGTTTACACAATTAAATTATAAAAAATAAAAATATGTGTATTCCTGAATTTAATACATTTATGTTTCCATTATGAGTATGTTTTCTTTTTCGTTGATATGAGCAACGTATTTGAGTAGATTTTTTGTTTTATAATATTCAAAAATTTCATCCATAGTCTTAATAGGTACTTTAAGAAACATACATGACTTAACTTAACTTTGAATAATAATAAACATAGCTAAAAAAAATAAAAACACGCAGATTATTATTACATAAAATTACTAACCTACATAATATTAGTAAAGTAATATTCCGATTTCACAACAACAATTGAAAATCAGACCAAAGTCATATCCACCTAATTATTTTTTTCCACCTAATTGATACGTTTTTGAGATAGGTACATAAATGTTTCTCAAAAAATGTACATTTCATTCGAATGAATTGCGTCAGTCTCCTTTTAAATTTCCCTACGTGATACATTGAAGGACTCGAGTATTTTATATATAATAACAATAATACAGGTATACATTTAGGTACCGTAACGCAAATTTTATTTTTGGTTTAATATTGTTATTATTATTGACTCATTGGTAAATAGTATAAAATAATCATACTTTTTACATTCAATATTTCTTTATTTTTGCAGGTTACAGGTTCCAATACATGCCACTTCCTAATACAATCAAAGCCGAAACATCGAAGACTACCCCTAAAGAAGTAACGTCCAACGATGTTGTTGACAGCACCTCTCCGGCTACGGAACTTTCAGAAGAAATTGCAGAAGACCTTTGGATTAATGCTACAATCCTAGACCTGGGAGTAGCAGAAGGTATATATCATCTATTAGACCATTATTTATATTACCGTCACTTAAAATCTGAATTATGTAACATAGCCTACCAAAGGAAATAGTAAATATGTGGTGCATTCCGATAGGCCGGAAGGGAACAGAAGGAGGCGCCGCTATTTTATGAGCACTTAACTATCGTGCAGACAGCATAGCGTTTCATTAGGGTCGGTCGACACTTCTATAAATACATTTGAGAATCCCGTCAAACATTCTGCTTTTTTGTTTTTTTAAGCAGAATAAAATAGAAACTTAACCTAAAAACCTCGCAATCAATATATAATTCCATTGTCATTCCGCATATCGAGTAGTATCTACTGTTCACCAATATTATTTTTAGGAAATGAAACTGAGAAGGAAAATATTCAAAAGAGACATGAGAACTATTTTAAGATGCAATAGATTACAAGAATTAGTGATTCAGTAAAACAGCTTGATGACAGTTAAGCATCAAATTATACAAAATATCCTAGTCTAGACATAAAAGTCAATTAGTTCCATCACATTTGTATAAAAATATGTAATATAATTTTGAGCCCCACACTTATCTTACGACAAGGCGGTGGGATTTTAGGCTTCCACAAACAAAACTGGCAGGGACGCAAAATATTGTATACTATAAATATAAAGGTTTCTAATTGTTCAATGAAATGCCAGAAATGCGAAGTAGTTAACTAGTCTCACTCTTAGTGTATGAATGTGTGTATGTGTGATTTGTGTGTTTTGTGTGTGTGTGTTGTGTGAGAAAAAGGTATGTGAAATTTATGTTTAATGTAGATATGATCGTGTTATCATGGTTGATTTATATATAAATTAAACACTTGTATAAGATCACTTTTGTGTTTAAGTATACACTACTAATTTTGAGAACTACAAATTAATGTTCTCATCTACAGATGAGAATACAAACTAATAAACATTATAGTATAATAAAATATCTTAGGTAGGTACTGATATGGGTTGTGTGTAGAGAAGGGGATAGCCAGGGGCCTCCTCTCTTTGTTGCCATTAGATCAAGCCCTACCTCTGGCTACCCTCTCCCCCACACACATCCCATCCATCTCTATCAGTACCAAAGATATTTTATATTGTATTACAATGCTTATTAGTTCATATTCTCACCTGTAGATGAGAACATCTGTAGTTCTCGAAACTAGTAGTGTATACATAAACTCACAAGTGGTCTTATACAAGTGTTTTATTATTTATTTATTTTAATAGAGATGTAAACACGGAGTGCGTTTCGCATCAATATTCTTACTATTCTCAAAATAAGCTAAACGCTTGTACTATGAGAATAGGACTAACTTGATGATGTCCTGGAATGGGGCTTGAACCACCGACCATCACATCACGAGGCGAGCGTCATGACCATTACATAAATCAAATTTACTGCTAGGCCCTGCGGGCGGCTATTGTGGCCGCTCCGCGGCCAGCGATGCAGCAAACACAATTGTTTACCTATGCCTACGTCAGCCGCTTCGCGGCCAATTGTATCTGGCAAATTTCCATTTTTCTATTTTGTCCGCTTCGCGGCCAATGATGGCCGCTCCACAGCCAGCGATAACCACTGCGCGGCCAATTGTATCTAGCAAATTTCCATTTTTGCTATTGTGGCAGCTTCGCGGCCAATTGTATTTGCTGTGCAGCAAACACAATTGTTTACCTATGCCTACGTCAGCCACTTCGCGGCTAATTGTTTCTGGCAAATTTCCACTTTTAATTACGTAAAAAAAATATTCTCGACCGTAAAGAAAAAAATTCGATCCTGCCAGGATTCGAACCTGGCATCTTCTGATCCGTAGTCAGACGTGTTATTCGTTGCGCCACACGACCCGATAAGCAACGTGGCAAAATTATTGTATACAAATAGAAATCGTCATATGGAGATAGAAACAAACGACATTGGTTAGCGTTATTAATATATTGATTTGATGTATTTAAAAATGTGCGGTGAGAGCGCATGTTACCGCCATTTATCGCTGAACGGGGCCGAGCAGGGCCCACCGACAATGTACCAGTTACCATTCGGTAAAGACTGACAGAGGGACCTTTCCGACCACTTACTTCTTCCACGACAGCGGCCTGGTCCAGGCATCTTACACATTAATCACGGGAGTGTCGTATATCAAATTTCTAGCCTACCGCGCGTACGATATCTAATTAATTCTTTGTCTATTACCTATTTACCCTATATTGTAGCATCATGAATATATTTGTTAATTTTAGTAAGTGCTTTCAATAATTTACAACAACCGTATCTACGTCACCTGGGGAAACCTGACTAGACCTCTACTTTGATTTAAACATTTTATTTAAATTGTTAGCGGATTAATTAATATTAGTCTCTACCGAGATCGCCGTACGCTCGTTGATCTACAAATGTTTATGGTTTACAGTAAAGCTATGTTCTTAAAAATTTATATTTTGAACAACTAAAAAAAATATACAAACTGTGTATAAAAAGATACTATTTATGTCAGCTACCTACTTAATTGTGAGAGGATACTTGCGGGTGAAAATTTGTCGACAATGTTTTGGACACCCATTAACGGTCTGTTAACACACCTGATGCACAGCCCTTACGGGAGCTCTAGTGAGCGAGACACCTCGTAACTGCTCACAAATGAAGTAGTTAACAATGTGGAAAGGATGAAACATTACACTTTCTAAACTGAGATGAAATACCTCAGGACCAGGATACCTGAAGATCAGGAAGTCCTCAATAGCGCCACCAGAGAGATTTAGTACCTGATGATTCTTCCTGCACTCACCCTTGGCAGTTGCAACAAATTAATGTATTTTTTTAATTTCCTCTTAGTGGAGAGCAATCAATCACTCTACCATATATACAGGTGTAACAGAGCTAGTCCACAATACTTTACAGGTAGATTCCAGCCTTGATTATAACAAATCAGTGGAGATATGCAACACAAAATATTGCGTTTTTTTTTTCAATATTTCTGACTTTTTTTTGCTAAACAATCATTACAGTAACTTTTATCAAATATGAAAAATTTATTCCCTTTAATACAAGTCCAATAAAATACTAAAAACTTTCCAATTACAAATGGAAAACATTGGTATTGGAATTTCTGCAGGTTTTTTATCATTTTATTCAACTTGTATTAAAACAAATTACTTTTATTTTAAATTAAGTTATTGTGGTGCTGTAATAATTAATCTAATAATAAAATGTCAACTTTGATGTTGCATAACTCCGTACCTGTAAAGTATTGTGGACTAGCTCTGTTATACCCTGTATATGGCTAACGTTATAAAATTGTTTAATCTTCGACCAGTTCAATATCTTAGTTATTTTCGTACTAACAGAGATATATCGTGGTTTTTAAATTTTCTTGAAATATTATTTTTAGATTGGAAAATAACGATCAACCACAGATCGCCAAAATACAAAGACATAAATGGAAATTTCTTTGTACACGGTCTGGTTCCACTGCTGGTTCCACTACTTATGATTTATTTTAAAAAAATAATAAATTTTTAAACAATTATGAAAATATCAAACTAAATACTCCTATCATCAATATCAATATAAATATCTTTGTAAATACTTAGGTCGCGCTTTACTACAAAAATACATTTTAAGACTCATGAGACAAAATTTAAAAACAGAACTTCTATTGTAAAAATATGTTTTGATTACTAGAGGACTAAAGAATAAATATTTTAGTGTATCTTAAACATATGGGGGGCATACTTTCATGACAAGAATGGCCCCCACGCTTTTTTACACACAACATTCAAATGCATCAAACAAAATAAAATAATAAAAAAATAAAAAATATCAAATTGAATAAATCTATTGAAAAAATATTTGGTTACCACCGGAAAACGAATGCGCCATATCTCGCGATGCGATGCATGTATGCGAACTTCGATAAATCAATTTCGTCGTGTTAACTACTTACTTGTGTAAATATATGATCTATTATTCAATTTTCAAATAACTATCAACTTTTTTTTGCAATGAATCTTAAAAAACCTCCATACCTTAGCAATAAGCCTTTGAGTAGTAGTAAGTGACCCCAGGGTTCGTATCCCGTGGTAACCAATTATTTTTTCAATAGACAGATTTTTTCTGTATATCCTTCAGCTTATTTATTTTGTACATTATTTAACTTTGTTGTAAAACTGCAATAGGCATGATGACAGGATTAAATAATTAAATAATAAGTGATTTTAGAGAAGAAAATATTTTGAAAGGATTCTAAAAAATGATCCAGTTTTAAAATACACATTGAGATTAATAATATTTCAATAAAATAAAAGTATAAAATTGTGCAATCCGCCATTTTAACTGAAACACCAGTCAGAGCGAATGACATCACGCCTCAGTACTCATCACCGTGTCTTTGAACCGTTGCCATAGACAAAATGCAATGTTTACTGAGGCTTGACGTCACGTAGATGAAATGACAGCTGCGGGCGTTTTTGCGCGAAATTAAAAATATGTAGATGAAAATGCAGTTATTTGCGTAAAAACTTGGTTTATTACTGAAATAATGTTATTTTCGGTAATAGTAGACGTGTACCTACAATATAGAATGTTATTTCAAAATCTGTTATCATGCCTATTGCACAATATTTCACAGTTTCATAAAGATATCAGATATTAAATTATTCTGCTCCAGCGTTATGGTTGGTTTTATTACTCACGATCATTTAACTCAATGTTCAGTTTATTTAATACCATCAATTGAAAATATCCTTTGTGATAATATTCCAACAACTGACCGTTGCTATTCCCAACAGCGAATGAATCTATCAATCACGGAACGTAGCGTAGGTAGGAGATGTTTTCTTTTTAAGTAACGTTGAAAATAGTGGGCCGTATTTAGTACTGTTATTTTACCGAATATTTTATTTACGTGTATTTCAAGATATTTCAAAGTTTATAGGTATTTCAAAAGAGATAAAATAATTTAGATCTAATTTCTTCTTTACTTATAAGAAATCTGCGCTGTTGAAATTTCGGTTGTTTTCAATGACTTGATGCGCGAATTCAAGATAAGTATAATTGGTATGCGAGTAATTTAATATTGATTATTACAGTCATTAATATTTAATGTTGCCAGATAAAAAAATACATATGGATTACCATGAAAGTAGTATCATTTAAAGAAGAAAAAGAAAAATTGAAATAGAAGAAAGAAATATGATTTAAAATTGATACTACAAATATACAGGGTTATTTGTAAAACATTAATAACCTCACAGGACTATATTCCTGCCTTGATTATGAGTCGAAAATGTTCAAGCTATTATGACCTAATATCAATAGTTAAGGAGATATGCGACATCAAAGTTTTCATTTTTTTTTTCAATATTCCTGACTTATTTTTTGTAAAACGCTGGACTATCATTACAGTAACTTATATCATATGCGAAAAATTCATTCTCTTTAATACAAATCAAATAAAAAAATAAAAACCTTCGAATTCCTATTGGAAAACATTCCAATTGGAATTTTTTCAGGGTTTTTATCATTTTATTTAACTTGTATTGAAACCAATGAATTTTTCGTAATCGATACGAGTTACTGTAATGATAGTTCAACATTTAAAAAAAAATAAGTCAGAAATATTGAAAAAAAATGCAAACTTTGAAGTCGAATATCTCCTTAACTACTGACATTAGGTCATAATAGCTTGAACATTTTCGACTCATAATCAAGGCAGGAAGGAATATAATCCTGCGAGGTTATTAATGTTTTACAAATAATCCTGTATAAAAAATAATAATCTTTTTCAATCCGTGTAGGTGTGAATATAAAAGCTATTGAGGGAACGATCTGTTTATTTATAAAAATTAAGATCAATAATTATAAATTACTAGCTGATCGTACCCGGCGTTGCCCGGGTTTTTTTCTTTTTATTATATATAGAATAGATATATGTGTTGAGATTTAAAAAATATATAGTGGTTGTTATATTTAAAATAGAGAGTGGGGGAAGAAAGGAGAGGAAAGAGAGAAAGAGAGAAAAAGGAGGGAGTCGGAGAAAGAGAAAAAAAGAGAAGTAACGTGAAAACGTGGAGAGAATAAGAGAAACCTATAGAATATAGATATATTTTATTATATATATAATATGATATATATATATTGATATATATATAGTAAATAAATAATGAAAATAAAAATAAAAAATATATAAATAAAAATAAAATAAAAAGTTTAAAAAAAATATATTTAAAAAAATAATAATAATAATAAAAAATATATAGAAAAAAATAAAAAATATATAAAAAAATTAGATTAAATAATAATTTAACTAAAAATAAGTTTGTGGGGGGACAAAGGTTCCATTGTTGTTCAAAGTCTCTAACAATGATTACATTTAATTTAAGTTGGGATAGAAGGGTTGCCCTGTAGGAAATGCTGCCTACCCGCCGGGTCCCTAAGAAAAAGTATGCAAAATTTGGGTCAGATCAGACAAACGGTACAAATTTGCATAGAAAATATATCAGAGGGAGGGAGAGAAACAAAGGGGAAAGAAGTAAATATCGCCAATGTTACTCGCCGGGTCCTAAAGAATAAGTATACAAAATTTGGGTCAGATCGGACAAACGGTGTAGACAAACGGTATAGAGAACAGACAGACATCCAGTTATCAATGTAGTGTGATCGTGTACGAATATGTAAATAGTGAATTATATGTGTTTTATGGATCCAGATGATTGTCAAGAAAAGGGATGTTGTTTAGGAGTGACTTTTTAAATGATCAAAACAGTCAGCACAAAACGTATCATATTTATATTCACATACTCGTACATATGACATATTCTTGTGGTGAGAGAAAAGAAAAATAACCAACATTATTAGTATGCAAACTTTTTCTAAAGAATATTTTACGTGATTTCATCCTAAATAATTTATTAAACATAATAATTTCATTGTCTGTCCGTTCGTCCGTCTGTCTGTCCCCGCAACTTCGTGAAACGTCCGTAATTTCGTTCGAATTTACGAACCGGCCTTTCACGCATGTTGCCACGGCTGCCTCCCCGCGGAGCGCCAAAAAGATGCTTTGAATATATCCTGGGACTTTGCAAAGACGCGAACCAATGTTCCGTCATTTTTGACCGGTTGCAGCTAGTTAAATGCTTATACATACCAAGTAATTGAAGTCATTATATCATATATTCATTTTTTTTTATTTGCTTTGTTTTTGTCGGCTCAAATATTGAGCTTCCAAATTTTACCGTAGGACTTATAAAAAATATTTACTTTGGATTTAGTTAGTAATATATTTAGATAGTAAAATACAAGCGAAGTGTTTCAAGACAAGTATAACAAATCCATATCATCAGACTCATTTCCCTATAGAACATTAAGAACAATTACTATGAAGTGCTACCAGCGTGAACAGCTTTTGATAATCGCTTCCGCGAAGCAAAAAACTTACATAACAGACTTAATATCTTAAACTCAATAAAGTCACAGTCATTCGAAAGAGAATGCTATATTTTCATCTATGGCGAGAACTTTATAGTTAGCATGTGTGCACAAGAATCTTCTTTAATGTGGTATATCTTTGATCTTGTTCTGACAGATTTTCAACCTTCAGAATCCGGCATGAAAATTTAAATAATTTTGTTTATACTATGATTTGTTATCACTAAATTATAAACATTAAATGTTATTATTTACTTCATATCATGTTTTACGTCAAAGAAAATCAATAACAAATACAACACTAATGTCAAAGCAATAGTAGTATTAAAATCACGCGCTCTTCATCATTGGCTATGTTCAAAAGTCATATCAATATTATTAAAATACCAGAGCATGCTGAAAAATTCGCTGTGTTGAATAAAACCACACCAGACGGTCTGAATTTATTATTTTCATCAATAATTTGAACCCTTTTATTTCTACTGGCATGGGACGTTACTAAGAATTTTTGTTCACTTTTATAGCTGCTTCAATTTAGCGTGTTTGACATTTTAATGAAAATCGATCATTTTCAGAAAAGCACTCCGTGGTTAAATAATATTATTATTTAAAAGGTTTTACAAAACAATTTTTTAAAAGATATGAGATACATACATTGTTAAAATTCCTTTAATTCTTGATAGATTTTTTAAATTTAATTTAATTTATTAATTGATATTGTTCTCAGTGCTTTATTTTGTAGAATTGTTAGCAGCAATAGTATATTGCTGCACTAGTTGGTTTGAGGGACTAGTTGAAAAATATTGCGTTATATTTTTGCAAGATTCTCTTTTGATATGTCTTCCGACCCTTTCCAAAAGTGAAATTCTTTTTGCTATTTTTTTTACATACTTTGTATTCAAAGAAACGTTTAATTTATTGTCTATGATTATTCCCAATAATTTTACACCGGTATGAAAGATATATCTTTTAGTTGGAGAGATATATTGAATCTTCAAGATCTTTCCCAATGATTATTGTTGGTGCATCTGATATTATCTTATTTACAATGTACGTTACTTTGATTTTCTTGATATTAAATATAATTTTATTTATTTTAAGCCAGATTTATTTTTGACTAACTGTTCATACCCGGTGTTGCACGGGTAAAGGATTGAGTTTAAAATAAATTTGATAGGGTAAACAAAGTTGCGATTCGAACGGTAAAGAATTGCATCGAAAATAAATCAGGGGGAGGGGAAGGGGTACGAGAATAGGAGAAAACATCGCCTATATTACCCGCTGAGTCCTAAAGAATAAATTTCCAAATTTTTATTCCGATCGGTCAAACGGTACAGATTTGCATCGAAAATATGTCAGGAGAAGGAAAAAGGATATGAGAATAGGGGGCAATATTGCCTATGTTACCCGCCGAGTCCTAAAGAATAAGTTTCAAAATTTTGAGTCCGATCGGTACAGATTTGCATCCAAAATATGCGAGGGGGAGGAAAAGGGGTATGAGAATAGGAGAGAAATGTTACCTATGTTACCCACCGAGTCCTAAAGAATAAGTTTTCAAATTTTAGGTCCGAACGATCAAACGCTACAGATTTGCATCGAAAATGTATCGGGGGAAGGGAAGGGTTAAAAGAATAGGGGGGAAATGCCGCATATATTACCCGCCGATTCTAAAAATAAGATTCCAAATTTTGATTCCGATCGGTCAAACGGTACACATTTGCATCCAAAATATGTCAGGGGAGGGGAAAGGATACGAGAAAAGGGGGCAATATTGCTTATGTTACCCGCCGAGTCCTAAAGAATAAGTTTCCAAATTTTGAGTCCGATCGGTACAGATTTGCATCCAAAATATGCGAGGGAGAGGAAAAGAGGTATAAGAATAGGAGGGAAATGTTGCCTTTGTTACCCGCCGAGTCCTAAAGAATAAGTTTCCAAATTTTAGATCCGAATGGTCAAACGGTACAGATTTGCATCGAAAATATATCGGGGGAGGGGAAGGGTTAAAAGAATAGGGGGGAAATGCCGCATATATTACCCGCCGATTCCTTAAGAATAAGATTCCAAATTTTGAGACCGTTCGGTCGAACGGTATAGATTTTCATTGAAAATATATCAGGGGGAGGGAAAAGGGTATAAGAATATGGGGGAAATGTCACCTTTGTTACTCGCAGAGTCCTAAAAAATAATTTTCCAAATTTTGAGTCCGATCGGTCAAACGGTACAGATTTTCATCGAAAAAATGTCAGGGGGAGGAGAAGGGGTATGAGAATAGGAAGAAAATGTTGCCTATGTTATCCGCCGAGTCCTAGAGAATAAGTTTCCAAATTTTGGGTCCGATCGGTCAAACGGTACAGATTTGCATCGAAAAAATATCAGGGGGAGAGGAAAGGGGTTTGAAAATAGGGGAGAAATGTTGCCTATGTTACTCGCCGAGTCCTAAAGAATATGTTTCCAAATTTTGAGTCCGATCGGTGAAACGGTACAGATTTGAATCGAAAATACGTCAGGGGGAGGGGAAGGGGTAAGAGAATAGGGGGAAATGTTGCCTATGTTACCCGCCGGGTCCCAAAGCATAAATATGCAAAATTTGAATCGAATCGGACAAACGGTGTGAATTTGTATAGAGAACAGACAGACAGACAGACATGAGGTTTTATAGGTATAGATATAACATCAGCAGTATTTCTGCGATTGATCAGAGGTGTAATGTTAAAGAAGGTCGCGAAATCTACGTTACCAATACAAATACGATGAGAACGAAAGTCGAGATCTGTTCTGAACACTTTCGATTCTGTTTGTATGAACTTGATATCTGGGGATCCAGACCTGAGATGCGTACCCAAGGATACTCCTAACAGAGGAAAAGTAAAGGATCTTCATAGTATTTATTTCTTGGAACTGTTTACATGCACGAAGAACGAAGCCTAGCATTCGAGAGGATTTGGCGACCATAATATCAATATGCTTATCTAGTAAGAGTTTGCAATCAAGAGTTACACCCAGATCTTTTGCTTCCGATTTGGTGCTCAGAGGGAGCATATCGAATGCGTTGCATTACTTACAATGTGAAGCGAAAGCGTGAAATTGCCACTCATCTTTTTATTTTTTATTATTTTTATACTTTTTATATTTCAATACTTTTCATAAATAAATAAAAATATCTGTAAAAATTTTGTATACACAAAAACTAATTAATTGTTTAAATATAAAAATAAAAAAAATTATTAATTATTATAATGCTCATATTTAGTTTATCTTTATTTACCATGTATAGACTATTATGGATTATGGATACAGTATATTCAAAAAATTTGGCGATGTGCAGGTGTATTGATCGATTATGTAAACTTAACCAAATAAGCGATTCCAACCGCGCTTATATATACATGCATACATTATTGAATTTGAAGCTGATCTAACCAATAACGTATTAGAACTCTGGTAGACCAGAAGAGCATTACAACAGAATGTTTATAAATATCAACCATTTGAGTTGAAATTTTATACAACGTAAAAGAAAGCCATTGATAGAATGGTTATTCAACTATCCAATTTTTTAATGTTCATCCGTAACTTTCTGGAATTACAACAACAACACTGGCTAGCCGCTAATGAGGTGTGGGCATTCGAGTGTAACACGTCAATGAGCGCGCGGCTCGGGCTACGCAAATATTATGTCCCGTGATTAGTAGTATACAATAGCAGGGGCGTACACTAAGATCAAGAAGCATGACTTTTATTTAAACATATATTTTGAAAAAAAATCGAAAGCAGAATATTATGAAATATTCAAATCTGAATATTATATTGTAATGTTGATTATTTTGATAGGAATATTATGAGAGATACCTCGTATTTGCGGTTTCTTTTCAAAATATTTGCTAATGAAAAAAAGTCGTGCTTCTTGTACCTACCTACATACTCACTGCACGCCTCTGCTAATAGTATTTACATTAGATTTTTCCACTTTTATAAGTTCCGGAGCGTTTTTCTCTATAACCAATATAATCAAATATAGAAGAAAGAAAATTAATAAGTGCATGTATACATATAGGTATTATATAATATAGGCTCTAATATTATTAATACACAATGTTCTTAGGTTTTCACGGCCATTCCGAATCTTCTGTGTATTCTGCCGTGTATACATGACCTCTCTGGCCGACATTTCGGATGCCATTGCAGGTTCCATCATCTGGGCACATCGGCTCACGAGTTCACGAATGTTTCGATCGTTTTTAAGAATGTTTTTGTTTGTCACCATGCCAAAAACTATTAAAGGTTATATCCGAGAAATTATTTATTGCAAAAACGACGAAATTGTTAGATATTCGTTTTAAAAATAAAAAACACATACATTCATTCGACATTCAATGTGGCTGTCAAAGTTGTATAATTTCGAAACTTTTGAATACGGAGCCGCTTTAGGCCGAAAATCGATATAGCATAAAATTCAGTAGATAAATGTACTTTTTGAAAATGCACACGTTTATGCCCCTCAAATATAGTAGATTTGCTAAATTACCTTAATTCATTTAACTCCTAAAGATATTCGCTCACTCTGGTAGGAGTTTATAAACACGGTAATATTCTAAATTAATTAGTTTTATGTTTAATTTCATATAAAATAATCATTTGTGTTTGTCTCTTTTCATAGGTGCCACCTACTTGCTCACTGGGCTGCGTCACAACACACCTTACGTTATCCGCGTCATGTCTCGCAACGCCGCCGGGCTGTCGGTGCCTTCTCCTCCGCTGAGGGGGCAGACCTACCGTCTCCAGCCTTACGTGTCGTCGACTGCATCCCCTCGAGCTCCGATCTGCCTGACAGCCGCCATCTTGTCGTCAGCTGTCGTGCTCGCGGCGGCCATCTTCCACCGACCCCAGACTCCCGCGCAGACCAAGCGGAAACAGCCGGCGCGGGGCAGCTCCACTTTCAAATTAAACGTCCCAGAGGCGGCGCAGACATACAACAACTCGATGCAGACAAACAGGTGTTAATCGTCGCGAATTACTCTAATGGAATATTATAGCACACTTACAATTACAATTCTGAATGTTATAACATAAGGTGATTAATGCTGGATAAAAATAGGTTTAAAACGATTGGAAATTTTCATGATTGTATATCGATATCTCCCACGTGTCCCACAAAACTATCCCGAAAAAATCTTTCGCAACATCCGTAAATGTATGCAGTCATAATAAATTATTAACAAATAATATGCTTCGTTGTAAATGATATTAAATTTTATAAATGTATATTTATATGCTTGAGTCAATTACATCGAAAGGCTCGGTTCATGAAATGAATTATTAAATATTGTTATTCTTAATGTTTATCTAATGGAAGTTAATAAATGACCAAAGAAAATTTACTTTAAAATTTTGTGTGATATTTAAAACATTCGGTATATTTTAAGTTGTACTTTTATTTATTGTGTGAATTCTATGTAATAAGAAGAGTTATTCAATTGTCACTACATAATTTCTGCTTAAATTAATGGCTTAATTAAATGATAAAAAGTAATTACCATTTGAGTAACAGTACCAGTTATCTTTAAAGATTGTAAATATTCTGAAATGAAAGTGTTCTATTAATTGACACCAATTACTTTTTAAATATTTTATGTCCCAGGTATACAGTCGTATCAAATAAATTAAAATTTATTTTGTAAGTATGGAGTCTATATTGATTTAAAAAAGCACTCAGTGGCGCGTATCAACTTGTGTAAATTTTGACAATCCTGACATGTGAAAGAGTTCACTTAAATCTGGAGATCTGTTTTAGTGGAAACATTTGAAATCTCATGTGTTCATTTAAAAAATATTAAGATGTCAACAATAATTATTTTTGACATCTTAATTACAAAAATAACAAAAATGTTGTAAAATTATTAATGATATACTACTTCTTTCCACACATATTTCCATGTAGATAAATAAATATTCGCTTTACCTGGGTACCTAACCACGATGTTTAAAAGTTATTACATTAGTAAAAAGCTTTTTTATTTTTCGTGAGCTACTTTTTTATTAATCTTTAAATTGTAACATATAAACACATTTTATTTTGTAAAGTTTTCTCAATATATTATATTTTATATTATACATTTAATTTGTAGAAAATTTACCACGTCAAAACGATTATCCCATCGTATGAATTTTGAAACGCTAGAATTTTGAGAAATTATCTCATAATAATTATCAGATTATGTAAGGTATGCATAGAACATTAAAAAAGTACTTTTTTGTGAGATTTTGAAAACTCTATTTCTTCAAATTGGAAATATTTATTGTTTTACCCTGTACAAGCGTTCTGATAACGATGTTATTTAATTGGATTAAAAAAGTGCTGACACTTCTGACATTAGATGCATGTAATTTTTATTGTCTGTGTTTACTGAACTCTGTGTAATAATATAATCTTATTGACGATGGTCAATATGCAAGGTCTGTGTAATATATATTATATGTAGGTACGTGTGTTAGTCATACGTAGTTATTATCGTTCTTGTCGGTTATTCTGAAAACATTAAATGTTCCGCATCAATATTTTGAACGATATGCTTAAGGAAATAAATAGATCAAAATGATTTCCATATTATTCAGAGGATGAGCCTTGTTCTTCCTGACTCGGGCATGGCTCTCGTTCAATTGTGCCATTTAATCAAAGGTTTTTAATCTTCAATTTTAAAAATTACACCGGTATATAATTGTATTCTTCAAATTGTATGATTTATAGATATAAATATTTTATAAGTAATAAAAAATTATCTTGTACATATGATGATTATTTAAGATATACATTGACATAACCTTTGGCCTCTAAAACTTGTGGGTTTAGCTTTATATTTTTTTAAAACATTAATCAATAATTTATCTTGAATTTTCATAAATAATAAGTTTCAATATGGCTTTTCCAAATATTGAACCATGTTTGTGTCTTTAACGTTCAGACAGATTTTAAATATTTATAGAATTTCGATTGTTGATTTGTAAATATATTGTCTATTTTAATTTTATAATAGGTGTGCACAGCTCTACCAATCGTGCGTATTTATTTAAAATTGGGTATAGTTTTTAGCTAAGATTATAAAAAGAATCATAAAATTCATTCATACATCAAAGCCAAAATTTTACAACGTTATAAACGTACTGTCTGTAAATTTATAACTAATATTTATAAGCTTTCGCTAAATAGCTATCAAAAAATCTTTTCGTTGATTTTTATTATATTATAAAATTTAATATACTTATCATACTTTGATAATGTTTTACGAGAGCCATTTTTAAAGAAAATTTCATTTTTTTGTAAACTCAACAATGTATTACTCAACCTTTAATATTTATTATACAACTAATTCTCGTTGATGTTCGAGCCGTTATTGGCAATTTAGTGGACGCCGTCATAGGTCTGCGTTAGCCTTCGTTCGAAATTCCATTCATTTTAGAATTGTCAAATTTCCGAGGTTCTTTTGCCGTGTTTCGAACAAACGTGGAGAATGAAAAAATAATCACCGATCGCCCCTCGCACTCGGTGGGACTAATTTATACCTACTAGACATGGTTTTTAAGAAATGACGAATGCGCTGAAAAGGTCGGAACTGATTGATAGTGGTTGGAAACAAATGATGACGTTCCTGATAATGTTCGGTGCACGTGCTTATTTACGATGTTGAAATGATTCTTACTTTTAAAATGGCCTGTAGATATTACAAAAAAAAGTATCATAATCATTTTACTTATGGAAAAGCTGAAAAGAAAGGCGTATGAACTGCGAATTCTTCATTCGTTACCAAATTCATTATTACCTACTTTGATTTTTTCTTAATTAAATCTTTATGTCTAGTTATTGCTTTATATTATAAAAACTTTTAAAATAGTGTTCACTGTGCATATAAACTTGCCTTTGGTTTTAACATATTATATGTTTAGTTTAACTAACAATCACAATAGTATGTGTTAGCAGTGTGAATTTTAAATAAATTCTATCCATGTGATTCATACATTATGTAAATATGAAAAATTTACCCACAATTTGATATTAAAATTATTCCGGTTAATTACTATAAATGATATGTTCTTAAGAATCGCTAGTTTACCGGAAAATTGGAATCCATAATTTAATTATAAAATTAATGGTGTTAAAATGCTCCGGTTATAAAAATGGATTGAAATTCCTGGTGCCATCCAGCGGGCTTAAATCAAAGTTCAATCGAAAAAACTTTGATCTTTTTAAAAAGAGACTGTACTAGATAAAACCTGTGTCATCGGAGTAAGATAAACTGTGCAAAGATAATGAAATTAGCAATGCTGATGTAGCTCAGAAAGAAGAGCCTTCTACCCGCCGTTTTAAGTCCCGGTAAAAGCTTTGGTTTTTTTTCTAAAAAAAGATATATTCTTGAAATTTTCAGTGATTTTGTTATAAAAAATATTTATACCTCGTAGAAATCGAATGTCAATATGTTGTCCAGGTATCATAAATATACTGTCTGAATTTCACTCAATTCCTATTTACTTAAAACCAATACAATTACCAAATGTTTGTAAAAAATATTGAAATATTATGTTATTATAATTTGTTTTATTTAGTGCGAAAAATAAAACATGTGTAAACCAAAATCTTATTATTTTCTACTCATATTTACTTCGAGTAAACGACTTCCATGATCGATTTTGTAAATACAATGATAATTTCAAATGTTCTACGTAATATGAACAGTGACTCTGAATGAGTTATTGAAATTCTGCTTTAGCAGAATTTTATTTATTTCGATCAATTTCGAAGTCTCATTCGCTTCTTTGTCCTTAATGTACTGTAGATGTCTCATGACACAACTTTGATTAAATTTCAAAAGGCTTTCATTAATTATGTCCAGAAGACTGAACATAAAATAGTTTAGAATATTTTGAGTTTGTTCAAATCTTTCAGAACAGTGCTGGATTTATGTCACAGAGACATTATTAATCAATTAGTGTATATTATAGATATCTCACAGAGACGAAACTGTATTAATTATGGGAAAGTAGGTATAGAAGTCATTTGGGTGTAACAGGACTTATGACCTGTCTTTTTATGGTTGGCTTAAGTGATCACTTTACACAATTGTAACATTCGCCATTTCCACCCATGATAGAATATACCATGCTTATTCATTTTTTGGAAGTTGTATATATGTTCAAATTGCGTGAAAAGCTTTCATATATGAGTTGTAAGCGCCTTTTCCATGCGGCCTGTACAAAGCCATTTTCATTCCCCTAAATCCCCACAGATGTCGCTAATGGTTCGCCACCGATTCTGGTGTTGCGAAAACCGTATATTAAAAATATATAGTCGTAAATAGTTCTCACATATAACAAACGCTACGGAAGCTCATAGTGAGCGCGAATTGCCGTTATTTCCGCCTCCAAAATCAGACAAAATCCGGACTACTCTCCTGAAACAGTAAATATTGATGTACAAAACGCTCGTCAGCTCAGCGGTCACGTGCGCAGCTTAGACGTGGGTATTGACTATTGACTGAGAGGGTCGAGCGAACACTGGACATTTTTGAAAGAAATAATTTGAATCGTACCTTTGGACTGTTTCTAGATAATAATAGACTTTATTCAAGATAATTTCTAGAATTTATTTCTCCATATTTTCTACAGTATTGATAATAAACTTTGGTGCAGGCACTACAGCGGTGAGCTATGTATTTTGTTTAAGGAGCGTCACAAAAATTACACAATTGGTAAGACTTCGGTAGTTGGGTCACATGGATATATTGACCGAATAATAAACAAAGAAGTCCATGCTGAATGTAAAACCGATTAGGAAGGCCAAAACAAAGATGGTGTAATAATGTATTCAAAGACATATATATCTGCTTTGGAGGTCCAGAACTGGCGCAAAACCGAGATCAACTCTTGAGGAGTCAAGATCCAACAGGATTTGTAGCGCTAAAGGGATGGTGATGATGTTCTCGCAGATTTCAAACTTTTCAGAAAAATTGATCCGGAAAATATCTCGACCAAGTTCATTTATCTAAAAGCGGCTTTTCAAAACTTAAATTGTACTTAAATATTGGTCCTAAAATAAATTTCTTTATAAAAAAGTAATGTACATTTTTTGTTAAATCAAAACCTCAGCATGGGAGCATAGAAGTGGAAGAAATCTGAAACACATCAAATTTTCTCAAGAACTAACCGTTTACGGAATTAACATTTTTATTATATTTGACTCGTTATTATTATTTAATATTAGTATTTAATTTATTCTGTTTATAACCACAGCAATAAAACCCAAAACTGTTTTCTTATTAAAATAGACTTGCGTATACTCGTATGCCGGAGCTTATATCGGCGCTACCTATTAATCTATCTGATGCATGCAGTCATATAACCCATACTGCATGATATATTATCTTGGTATATACAATAACCTGTCTTCAAGGATACTGCATCAGCGTAATAGTATCTTACAAATATATATATGCTCGTATATTATGTAATTAAAAAGACTACGTAGACGTGTAAATGTAGATAGCAGGCGCGTGCAGTTCAAAGTTAGTGAGCTGTGAATAGGGTTTACCGGTTTCTAAAAACGATTCAAGGATAAATTTGCAAAATTCCAAAAACTGAATATTAAATTTAAAACAAATATTTTAAAAAAATTTCCTGATGAAGAAGCCATTGGCTTTGAAACATGTTGATTTTTTTCAATAAATAAGTGGTTTAAACAAAGTTAATTTATATTAATTATAATTATGTTACCACAAAATAAATTTGCTACATTTGAAGAAGAAGTTAAAACAAATAATTTAAGGAAGGTACTAGAATCAACATTTAAAAATTATTGGTTTATTTCATTAAACACTCGAAGCGACATTTTCAGTATTGAGGCAATCGATAAAAAAGTATTTAAAAAAATTTATTCTATGCCTCACAAACGATTACATCGAGTTGAGTAAAGAGTGAGCGTATTGTTTATCAGTCAATATTGCGTCTTGAATAAAAACAAGATTCAGTAAATCATTCAGTAGACATATTTCTTGTAGAAAAATACTAATTGCAATAAAAATTAATATTTTAATTTATTTTTTTATTCGACTGTTCAAGAAAAAGTATTAATATTAATTCAAATATAATAAACAACAAAACAAAATTTGTGTAGAACCCAATATTGAATATTTTTCCACTTAAGATTCCATCCCCTTTAGATGACATTCCATAATTAACACCTCTGACCCCCCCCCCCCCCCCTCCCCTCCAAATACACTTGCATGGTTTATCTTTTTCAAATTTAGTACACAAACAATCCTAAAGAAGAGAACGTTGTTCTCGAAACATGTAGATTTTATATCTAATAAAGTAGTGAAAACAAAGTGATTTTATTTTAATAATAATTTCACCACAAAGTTCAAACCTTCATTAAGAAAAAAAAATATTCTTCGAATAATAAATAGAAATTCTTGGAAATATGTTGCAATTAAATAATTAAATGTGTGATATCTGTAAGTTAATTATTGTATCATAATTTAGATTATTATAATATAAAGTGGCATTCTATAAAGCAAATATTGACGTTGGATTGTTTTCCCGGAAATCCTAGATGTGTTTAGCTTATTTCAATGTATGCGCGCACGCCCCTGGTAGATAGATATCAACGTTAACGTTGTCATAAGCACGTGGCTAACGCGTGAGATATGGATGATACGAGGTAATAGTGAAGTGCACTTCGCATGCTCGTTGCACAATACTGGAAAATGGCAATAAATTCATTTAATTTCTCCGTACAAGTGGAAATTTTTATTGCGATGTTGTTTTAATACTTTTGCTTTTAAACATTTGAAGCAGGTATATCTTATTTTAGGTGAGACACAAATGAAGAATAAAAATAACCACATTTTTATTAATGTACTTTAACGTCTTACAATTTTGTTATTTTTAAGTGACTCAGAACAATCAAAATAACCACATTTTTAATAATGTCCTCGTACATTAACGTCTCATAATTTTGTTATTTTTAAGTGTAATTTATTATTTTAAGTAATTTACTATGCATTACAAAATATCTATATTATAATTACTTCAAAAACGATGGTATATGCAGTGCGCAACATTACCATTACAAGTTAAAAAAAAAACAAATCCTATGAAAAAATGTTAAAGATGCGATATATTAAAATGCACTAAAATATTATTTAATGTTTAGAAATATTACATACATTATTTAATATTCGAGTCACTTCAAGAATGACATTTAATTAAAGAAATCGATATGTTCCTACATCAATTTTATTTTTCGGCAGGCAGGTTATTTTTTAATTTTAGCCACAACTCTAAATTTCAATTACTCTTTTGAGTGATCTTAGAAATCTGTTTGACATCGTTTCGTTTCGACATAAAATAATTTAAATTTTACCCTTACTTCGAGGAGTACACCCTTACATCGTGGAGGTCCGACACTACAATATATGTATATAATAACAAAGTATTGATATATAATATTTTAACTTAAATTGGTTTATATGCCATTTCTGTTCAACTATTCGGTGATGAAAAGTAATTGTACACCTTGGTCTGTGTA
Source organism: Agrypnia vestita (assembly GCA_016648135.1). NCBI lineage: Eukaryota > Metazoa > Arthropoda > Insecta > Trichoptera > Phryganeidae > Agrypnia > Agrypnia vestita. The sequence continues at coordinate 78,353 of JADDOH010023338.1, read as the reverse complement.
GACAAGCAACACAAAATTTGCAAATACCTGGCTATATGTACAGCCGATTGCAAAATTTAATTCAAATTTAGAAATTGATTTGTATACAACGACATAAGTGTGGAATTTTTGAAAATATAATTTAATAATTTCATTGCCTATCTAAGATGTCCGTAACTAGCTAGAATTGCGCTGGAACTACAAGTGCAACAATGACGAGGCGAGGGCGCCCGAATGTGACACGTCATTCAGCGCGCGGCGCAGGCAACATGCAATGGTCGCCATTTGTAACTGGTCTTGACATTTTTATAGTATTATTTTATTATATTTAGTTTTAGGTTCAAGCGAAAAAAGTCAATTTAGGAAAAAAGAAATGATTCTTTATTTTCAGCTTCAAAATCCTACAATTATTATATCCCGTGATTTTTCACGGGTGTACGACCAATATCTTATAAAAACGTAAACCATTTTAAAAGGACTTGGATAAGATGAAAAAAATTAACATTGCCTTCTACGGTCACAGATTATTAAAATAGATCTAGAGCGAGAACTCGCTATATTTAAGTTTACTCTTTATCACTTAAGATAAAATTTAAGGTTTATTTTTATGAACCATGAAATAAAGGACAACTTCGGCTAACTCGGCTAATCGGATGTTGCAAGATCAAATGGAAATAAAATTACCTTTATCGAAACTTTTACAATCTTTGTTATTAACGACAGGAAGTTAAGAAACTTTTACAGAAGAAGGTAGGTTATTGAAGGCATTTTTGTAAGTTTACAATATAACTAAAACAATTAATTTAATTTAAAAATTCCAATTCAAAAAAATATAGATACTTCATTAGTAGCATTTGTATTTGAATAAGGGAATGAAAAAGCTTTGGACGCCGGTGGCGCTAAATGATAATTACAACAAACATGTGAAACGGGTTGTTAAATATATATATACATAAATATATATACAACTTCCAAAAATTTGATATATGTGGTATTCAATCGAGGATGGAAATGGTGAACGTTACATGTTATATAAATTGTATACATTATATAAAGTGAAAGCCGTACGATAGGTCGTAAGCTCTATGAACACCCAAAGACTTCCATACCTATTTTCCCACAGAAAAATATAATTTCGTCTCTATGAGACATCTATAATATATCTTGATTAATGATGACCCCTGGGATAAAAATCCAGTACTTTGTTCTTTGTATTAAAACGTTCTTTAATTTTCCTTAAAAAAATTGTATTTATTATTATAAATCATTCTATGGAAAATCAAGAACCTTAGGGAAGAGATTATTGATGTACGAGTACATTTTACTACATGTACATGCACTCGTACATCAATAATCTCCATAGAATGATTTATAATAATAAATACAATTTTTTTAAGGAAAATTAAAACTTGGATAGAGCATCATTACGGGAAACCAACAATTTAATCATATTTCTCGTAGTACAATATCATCTCTCTTTTCATAAATCTTAAGTATAAACTATCAAAGATTGCGCTTTTGCATCCTGATATTCATACAGCTTATTCGGTCTCCAATTTCTAGGTCAATTCGATTATTATTAGTTCGCAACATCATTTCCAACATGATTCGATGCTATAAAATATTAAATTAAATGCCAATAAATAAGATGCCATTTTGATTGTTCCATATTTTTCACTAGCTGTTCGTACCCGGCGTTGCACGGGTTAAAGATTAAGTTGAAAATAAATTTTTGGGGGGAAACAAAGATTTGATTCGAACGGTATAGATTTGCATCGAAAATGTATCAGAAGGAGGTGAGGGGTTAAAGAGAAGAGGGGAAATGTAGCCTATGTTACCCACCGAATTCTAAAGAAATAAGATTTCAAATGTTGAGTCCGATCGGCCAAACGGTACAGATTTGCATAGAAAATATATCAGCGGAGGGGAAGGGTTAAAAGAATAGGGGAGAAATGTCGCCTATTTTACCCGCCGAATCCTAAAGAATTAGTTATCAGGGGGGGGGAACGGTGTCAGGGAGAGGGGATGGGGTATGAGAATAGGGGAGAAATGTTACCTATGTTACCCGCCGGGTCCCAAAGCATAATTATGCAAAATTTGAATCAAATCGAACAAATGGTACAGATTTGCATCGAAAATATGTCAGGGGGAGGGGAATGGGTATGATAAAAAGGGAGAAATATCGCCAATGTATCAGCTGAGTACTTAAGAATAAGTTTCCAAATTTTGAGTCCAATCGGTCAAACGGTAAAGATTTGCATCGAAAATATGTCAGGGAGAGGGGAAGGGGTATGAGAATAGGGGGAAATATCGCCTATGTTACTCGCCGAGTTCTAAAAAATTAGTTTCCAAATTTTGAGTCCGATCGGTCAAACGGTACAGATTGCATCGAAAATATGTCAGGGGGAAAGGAAGGGGTATGAGAATAGGGAGGAAATGTTACCTATGTTACCCGCCGAGTCCCAAAGCATAAGTATGCAAAATTTGAATCGAATCTAACAAACGGTACAGATTTGCGTCTAAAATATATCATGGGGAGGCGAAGGGGTATGAGAATAGGGAGGAAATGTTGCCTATGTTACCCATCGGTTCCCAAAGCATAAGTAAACAAAATTTGAATCTAATCGGACAAACGGTGTGGATTTGTATACAGAACAGACAGACAGACATACAGACATTGAGTTTTATAGGTATAGATAAAGAAAAAATATTTATAACTATGTACCTACTCGGTTCTTTTAGCTATTTTCTTTCATTAATAATTTGTTTTCAAGGTTTTTCAGTGAAATTTAAGAGAAAGTAAAATTAATATACACCTACAAGTATCCAAGTCTCGGGCAATGTCGGGTAGTAAAATTACTTATACAGAATGTCTCATAGCTAGTAGCAAAAACTTTACAGATGGATTCCTGCCTTGATAATTAATCGAAAATGTTGACGCAACCACGACCTAATTAATAAGAAAAATAGTTATGGAGATATGTAATATCAAAGCTTGCATTCTTTTTTCGATATTCCTGTCGAATAAAATGATAAAAACCTTGCAAAAATTGCAAATAGAATTTTCGGTCCATAATCAATATTAATTACTTTAATGATAGTTCAATTTTTTGCAAAAAATAAATCAGAAATACCTACTGTAAAAAGAATGCAAATTTTGATATTGCATATCTCCATAACTACTGATATAATATTAGGTCATGGTTGCTTGAACATGTTCGACTAAGTATCAAGACAGGGAAGTTTTTTCTGAACCTGAAGAGTTTTTGCTACTAGCTATGAGACACGCGTATAAAAAATACATTTTATAACATGTTTGATTGCTATTTTGATGTACGAGTAATTGGATGTGTTTAAGAACAATAATCACAAAATGAACCACGTGTTATTGTTTCCTGGTGACAATGAAAAATGATAACAGTAATGACATCAATTTAACTATTTAATCGCAATTTTGTGATTGCTTTGATAACTCTAACAGTTATTGCATTCATTCACTGATCTCAGGGCTTAGTGGAAATTACCTCACCGCGAGATAAGGAGCCGGCGATCACGCACCGCCCGCCTGACGAGCGATGACGCGCGAGCTCCCCACGCGCGCGGCCCTACCGGTTTATTCGCGCGCGCTCTGTGAAGACCGAAAAATTTCCACAATCTTTTCCTGCAGGAGTTTTGGCAGCGTTATCTAGTACGGAATTTTTTTCTTTCTGATATAAGGCCAAGGTGCCCTTTCTCAATATCCAATTTTCATAATCTATTTTTCATCGGTACACCAATGCGTTATAAAATCAATAAGTTATGTAAAATAACGAGATTCATTTAGTAGGTGATTAATTTTTTCCAATATGAACAGACGAGTAACAATATCTGACGTGAAAATGAATCATGTAAAACCTTGATAATAATTTCCATTGTGTTTAGATGTTTTGAATATTTCTAATCCGTTAGGTGATTGTACTTCTATCGCATGTAATAACGTTTCAATGTTTAAGTAATAAATAGGTTAATAAAAAATCTTAGCTTAGCTTAATATTGCTATGACATGTATTTCGTGTTTATTATCTGTGTGTGTTGACTATCTTTTAAACAATTTTTATTAATCAATCAATATATATATATATAAAAAAAGAAGCCCGTGTTTCCCTATCCGCCAAGTTTTCTTCACAACCAGATACTACCACCCCCTGGTGGTTATAGTGGTGGATAGCCCTTAGTGTCCCATTTAAAATGTGCTAGTTTGGTGGGGGTGGCTGAGCGTGGGTGAGAGTGGGTGACGAAAATGTGCATTCTAGCTCATTGTTTTGTTGTGGGAAGGCCGCAAATATTTCAGTTGGTTCCAGAATGGGCCCGCCGACTGTGTCGATAAGTCTAGAAGGTTCTGGAAAATCCGCTGTAGAAAGTTCTGGAAGGAGAACGTTCTAAAAAATTCCCAAAAGTTCTATAAGGTTCCAAACTAAGTGGCGAAGTGTGCCGGTGAGTCAAAAATGTTTCATAATGTCTATTAAAGCTCTAGAAAGTTCTGGAAGGGGAGTGTTCTAAAAGATTCCCGAAAATTCTATAAGGCTCCAAACTAAGAGGTAAGTCGAGAAGGTTCCAGAACATTTGATAAAGGTCTATAAAATTCTGGTGGCGGAGTGTCTGTCTATAAGGTTTCAAACTGTTCGATAAAGTTCAAGAATGTTCTGGATGGAGAACATTCTAGAAGATTCACGAAAGTTCTATAACGTTCCAAACAGTACGGCGGAGTGTGTCTGTGAGTCTAGAAGGTTGCAGAATGTTCGATAAATCTCTAGAAAGTTCTGGAAGAAGAACGTTCTAGAAGATTATTAAAAGTTCTATAAGGTTCCTAAGTGAGTAGCGGAGTGTGTCGGTGTGTCCAGAAGGTTCCAGAACGTTTATGAAGGTTTTCGAATGCTTTACAAGTTCTGGAAGCAGAAAGTTGAAGAACATTCTATAAGGTTCCAAAGTGAATGGCGGAGTGTGCCGGTGAGTCTAGATGATTCTAGAATGTTCGAACATGCTTTCTGGAAGAAAAAGGTTTTAGAAGATTCCCGAAAGTTCTATAAGGTCACATACTGAGTGGCAAGGTATGTCAGTGAGTCTAGAACAGAAAGTTCATGATGTTTCTCGAATGCTTTAGAAGGCTCTGGAAAAAAAAGGTCTAGAAGGTTCTATAAGGTTCCAAACTGACTGGCGGAGTGTGTCGGTGAGTCAAGAAGATTTCAGAACGTTCTATAAAGCTGTAGAAAGTTCTGGAAGGTGAACATTCTAGAATACTCCCAAAAAATCTATAAGGTTCTAATTTGAGTGCGTAGAGTGTCAGCAAGACTCCAGAACGTTCGATAAAGCTCTAGAAAGTTCTGGAAGGAGAACGTTCTAGAAGATTAACGAAAATTTTTTAAGATTCCAAACAAAGTGACGGAGTGTATCTGTGACTCTATAAGGTTCCAGAACGTTTGATTAAGTTCTAAAATGTTCTGGAAGGTGAACGTTGTAGAAGATTCATTATTCTTCTAAATAATGTTCTCTTACGTTCCAATCAGTGTGGCGGAGAGTGACTGTGAGTTTAGAAAGTTCCAAAACGTTCATGAAGGTTCTCGAATGCTTTAGAAGATTCAAGAAGGTTCAAAAAAGTTTCAAACAGAGATGGCAGAGAGGGCAGAGAGAGAGAGTGTTTCGGTGAACCTAGAAGGTTCTAAAACGTTCAATTAAGGTCTCGATTGTTCTGGAAAGAGAACGCTTTAGAAGATTCCCGAAAGATCTCTAACGTTCCAAAAAGTGTGGCGGAGTGTGTCTGTTAGTTTAGAAGGTTTCAGAATATTCGGTAAAGCTCTAAAAATTTCTAGACGTTTTTCCTATTCCATCCCGATTATAATAATTTCGTTATTTGTCCGTCTGTCCGCCCGTCTGTCTGTCTGTCTGTCCCCGTAACTTCTTTTACGTTTTTTTTCTTTTTCTTCTTTTTCTTCTTTTTTTCTTTTTTCTTTTTTAATTTTTTATATAAGTAAATAAATACTTATTCTTTAGAAACCGACATGTAAAAGTACCGTAATTTCTGACGGGTTACAGTAGGTAAGTATAAAAATTATTACAATAATAACAAATCAATTTATAAACTCCCAATTTCTTTTAAATATCATCCTTATCCTCATTATTCGATAAAACCTTTTTTAATTTATTTAGTATAAAAAGCTGGTTGAATAGACTTTGACTATCGACTTTGAAATTCGATTATTTAGAAATACGATTTTTCTCCAAAGATTTTCAATATTAAATATTGGTAAATAAGAGGTTTAAATAACTTATTAATTTTTTATTTAAAATATTCTCTATTAATTTAATATCAAAACCATTATTAATCGCAATCTATACCGATAAAACTCAATGTATGTCTGTCTGTCTGTTCTCTATACAAATCCACACCGTTTGTCCGATTCGATTCAAATTTTGCATACTTATGCTTTGGGACCCGGCGGGTAACATAGGCAACATTTCCTTCCTATTCTCTACCACATCCTTTCCCCCTGACATATTTTCTATGCAAATCTGTACCGTTTGACCGATCGGACTCAAAATTTGGAAACATATTCTTTAGGACTCAGCGGGTAACGTAGGTGATATTTCCCCCCTATTATCATACCCCTTCCCCTCCCCCTGACATATATTCGATGCAAATCTGTACCGTTGGACCGATCGGACTCAAAATTTAGAAACTTATTCTTTAGAACTCGGCGGTTAACATAGCGATACGATAAACACGAGAATAAATTCTCATTTAAAAGTGGATATTCGTGTAATATAAATGTGTATTAATTATATGATTTTGGAAACAGCCACTTTTAAGGTTGTACATTTACCCAATAAATTAAAAAAAAAAAAATGGAAACTCCCCCTAATCTTATACCCCTTCCCCTCACCGTGACATATTTTCGATGCAAATCTGTACCGTTCGATCAATCGCACTAAAAATTATACCGATCGAAACAAACCTTTGTTACCCCCCACAAATTTATTTTCAACTTAATCCTTAACACGTGCAACGCCGGGTACGAACAGCTAGTCCGTTTAATAATATTAAATTTTATGTTGAAATTATCCTCAGAAAATGTAACCTTATTCAATCTTCTATTCATAGAATGAAACGTTGATAATTTTGGAGAATACGGATGATTAAAAGGATTGTGTATAACTATGTCTGTATATGTATCTTGACAAAATATGTTAAAGTTATTATTATTGTTATTTTTAAAAAATTGGGGGTGAAAACAAGTATATTCACATTAATTATTTTAACAATGTCTCCACAAAATCATTTTACTCTTATTGAAGAAGATTTTCGATGTTCTGGTTTTTGGTTTTACAACTAGGACTTATCATTGATTCCTGGCTTGATTTTAGTAAAATGTAATACGGTTATAAAAGCTGTCGACTGTTTAATTCTTAGGATTAGGATCTTTTCAAGGATTTATACGACCGTGTAGTCGGTCAAAATATCAATTTAATTAGGTCCGCCGATCCAATGAATAGACCTTTTCCCGAAGTAAAATTGCTTTGAGTATACGCCTACATATTCGTATATTATAATGTGTTTGATGTTCACTTCTTTCACCCGCCTTAGATTTCAAGAAGATACCAGTTTTCTATTCCAAGGTAATGCTATAATATTTCCATACAATTCAAACACCTTTAATTTTTTCACGGCCACTCAGAATCTTCTGGTTTGTGTCTTTTATTCTATTATGCCGTTTTTTTACGACCTTTTTGGCCGACATTTCGGGTACCATTGCGGAGTTCATCATCAGGGCTAATGTGACACATCAAAAATACGGCATAATACCCCAGAAGACCTTTAGTTACGATTTTTAAAACCAATACTAGCTGTCATCAACAATGACCAACTTTTTATTTCTGGATTACAACTTTACATTAAGTTATTATTAAATATTACATATATATTAATTAGTCAAAAACGAAAAGTATATTGGAAATTAATCTTAAATGTCATTTCTATATGCATTATGTAAAATCATACTAATTTTGAAAACGGAGTGAGATCAGCTACATACTCATTTTGAAAACAGAATGAGATCATTGGATTCTAGTTACGGTTACGGATGGATATTCGAAATTAGTATTATTGGGGATTGGAGATTCGAAAGTTAATCAACCGCGTGATTCATAACATGTTGAATAATTATTGTTCTTTACCCATCATAGGATGTGATGTTTGGTCCTGCGAAAATCGAAAATAGGATCGGGAGCCGGTACGGGGTATAAAGTGACCCCAGTCAAATTTGCGTTTTAATGAAGTATTATGGTTTTAAAATGTTCTATAATATGTTTAATTACATTTCTCATACAATTTGAACAAGATTTTACTAAATTTGTCATCATTTTTTAAGAAACTGTAGTATTTTGAGTAGGTAGTCTCGACACTCAAAGCGTCCCGCCGAAGGAAACTGTGCAAGCAGAATGACGTAACCGTATCATGTAGAACATTCCCGATTGTCAACGGAAAAACATTTTTTTTACTTTTTTTGTGTTTATTCCATCGTAACCAGGTTGTTAGTGCAACACCTGGTCCGCCATATAGATTACAAATTACATATATGTTAGGTTATATTTAAGCACATGGAGAGAAAATATAAAAAAGAGAAAAAGGAAGAAAAGAAAAAATAATTTAAATAATTAAGAAAAAAAGAAGAAAAGGAAAAAAGAACAGCTATTAAATACTTAAAATAAAAATATACCATAAAAATACGACAATGACAACTTTTGACTACACATTATCATTATATCGAGAGTAGAAAGCCAAAAGGGCGTTATTGATTATTTCTAATTTTACAGGAGAGCAAAAGAAAAATGTGATAATCTGATTTTGTCAATTTATCTTTTATTATTAAACAATTTCCATATTTTTTAATCTAAAACACACATGGAAATCGTTTAATAATAACAGAAATATTCACAAAATTACATTGACAAAACATTATTTTGCTCTCCTGTACAGTTCAAAATAATCAATAACGCCCTTTTGGCTTTCTATCCTCGATATTTTCTTTGGGTATTGTATTCTTTGGGATACTTATGTATAAGATTTTTGGGGTTATGTTGTGTCCCGTTCCGGAACAAGAGTGTTAAGAAAAATTGAAGTAAATCTCAAAAGACAGTACATTGTTTGCCTTCTTCAGCAAAAAAAGACACTTATATTCAACATTGGACATAGATCGCCTGAAGAAAATTAATAAGTAAGAGTAATTTCGAATAATGTTAATTTCACAAAAAAAAAACTTTTGCAAAGTTTAATTTGCAAAAGTTGTAAATCGTTAATCCAGATAATATACCGACATTATTTAACATTTTTAATCTGGATAAACTTTCATAAACAAAATGATATTAAAATAAAACACAAATCACTTTGTTTTCACCACTTTATTAGATTATACAATCTAACAAAGTGGTGAAATACAAATAAATGATTAGTGTTTTATTTTAATAATAATATCGCCACAAAGTTCAATCCTTCATTCAGAAGAAAAAATATTCTTCGAACAATTAAAATTATATTGTTATTATCAAAGATCTTTTAGAATACCTACGTATCACACCCCTAGATTAAAACTGTTTCAACTCAAAAACCGCGCATTTTGATATAATCAAAATTTTGAATCCCTATATATCGAATATTTTTAACATTTTATCCCATAAAACCTTTTGTAATAATTAAACATTTTGTGTAAGTTGTCAGATAACAGTTTTTCTTGAATTGTGAAAAAAAAGTTATTTTTTGAGTTAAAACAGTTTTAATCTAGGGGCGCGATTTATATAATTATAAGGAAGGGAGACCTAAAAACATGGTAAGAAAAGAATAGAAAAAAGTTGTTATTAGAGTATTATTCGTTCGGTGAACTACGTGAAAACGCGAACTAACGGGTCTTAATGAAGGAGTCAGATGCATATTATATACTTAAAGACATACATTTCCCAAATCTCGATCAATCTAGTTCGAATGAAATAGATTGCAGACTGGTTCGCGAACTAAATGACCGAAAAAACTGACGACATTTATTAGTGAATCACTTGTCTTTGATTCATCGGCGCCATCTGTCCGGTGTCATGATATTATATAGAAGATAATGGAAGATATTTAACAAAGGCACCAATAAATATAAACTTGAGTGCAGAATGTACTAGATGTTTAACGATCAGTTTTTCGATATGCGCTTGGTTGATATAGCACATTTTAATAATATTATATAATTAGGAAAACAAAAATATTATTAACGATATTCTCATGTAAATTTTGAATTAAATACCGTCACACTCTAAAGATTTATCCGCCTTGTCAAAGAAATACTGTAATTAATCTCGGGTTGGTTATATTCCGAAAATTGATACCTATACCTGCAGGATTTTCAAAAAAAGCGAATTAATTAATATAATTTTATTTATTATTTACTATATTTGAAGTTTATTGTTTACTAAATAATTAAAGCTATAAAATAATTACAAAACAAAAAATTAGACCAATTACAAGATGTGTATTAGGAATAAGGTGTTTCGAAAAATGAAGTGATATTATCAGTTTTAAGATTTAATATAATTTTATTATCGGATGACACTTGTTACTTTGAAATTTTTAAACTTAGTACTCGAGTATTGAAAACTATTAAGCTAGCGTTGTGTATACGAATAATGAAAATCTATTGAAATACTTGGCCCAACATAAGCGTAACAACAGCATTTCGGCGAGAAATGTAAAGATTTTACTCTTATACTTATATGACTTGCTAAGCCCTAGTATATATTTATATTATCTTTTTGGCGGTCCAGGAGTAGCACCATGCGTAGAGCGGTCGGTTCGGATTTGCTGGTCTGGGGTTCGAGCCCCGTCTCCGGCCATTTAATTTGTTTTTAGCCGTGAATTCTAGCGAAATTACGGACGTTACACGAAGTTACGGATGGAAAGACAGATAGACAGACAGAGGATAGACAGCGAAATTATCATATTTGATTTAAATATTATAATAATTATTTGTTTATTTCACGAACGACTGTCTGTAATTCGTTATATCACCATACATATCCTCTAAAATAAGCACCATAACAAAAAAATATCAAAGATTGTATTAAGATTTTTGGATACATTTCTGGAACGCATCTTTTGGAATGGTGTTCAGCTGGGCCGTCGCGTTACGATTTTTTTACGTTCACCGAAGTTTTTACGTTTACCGAAGATTCGTACATTTTTTTATAATATAATTGTAGTAATCATTTTTATGAAATCACTTTCACTACATATTGAAATTCTAACGATGAACTTTGAGACCGAGCCAAGTATGAGCCAAATATGAGTCATTGAGCCAAGCGAACTATATCATTCGAACGTACGGGTCTTTGAAATCCGTTCTTTTTGGTGAAACAGATTCACTTATACGCTCTGACTGAACGGGTCTTACCCACGTCTACAGCTCTGATGTCTCGCGAATCAAGGAGTAGTAAAAACGCTTCAAAGATGGTTGCCCATCAGTGTCTTGGTGGGCCCTCAACAAGCCGAGACCACATTGCGATTGCCCAGTGCGGACGGTGGTCTTGCAAGATCGTCACATCACAGTCCAAAAACTTACGAACGAGGAGGGGCTAAACTTTGAATTGGCACATTCAAATTTGACCGAGGATTTAAACTTGAAGAGAGTAATTTAATAATCTTCATAATTTGTGCGCAGCTGCTAACTATAGAACAATTACATTATGATAATGCATTCGGCAATTCTTTGCACCAGATTCAATTTGCATTATTTCTTGATTTTTCAGACTCTCTTCTCTCCCGACATGGCTTCGTGTGATTTTTGCTGTTCCCCAAGTTACAAATGACGTTGATAGGGACCCGATTTGAATCAAGAGAAGACATTACGCGGAAAGCGACGGTCCAAGTGAATAGCATTCTAAAAATGCGTTCCAGAAGTGTATCCAACAATGGGGGGACTGCTGGGAGAATGAAAGAGAGTGCGTTACCTTGGAGAGTTTACCAAGTATAGTATGTATAAATTAACATGTTTCTACTGACCAAACGTAAAAGCGACTCCTTTGATAACAGAAGATATTTTACACAAAACTCTGTAAGTAGAGGATTAGCCCATTCACGGACTGCCAGGATTAAAGCGTTTGTATTTTCTATCGCAAAAGATCAGGAAATCTTCTATCTACGAACATTTCTTTTGTACAACAACCTTGGAAGTCGGGACAGTTCATAGTACATCATTAAAAAGTTATACAAAAGTTTTTATCAACTACATTATCTTATTTTATATGACTTTCTCACCTTTCGACAAATTTGTGAATGGTATTACGTTTTTAAAAACGGGCAGACTTCAAGGCAACAACATCCGTTGTAATATTGAGTTTATTACTTTTTAAATAATTACTTGAATCGATGAAAGTCGGAGGGCGCAAGGTAAGGAGTTGGGAGAAACAAATGGCCGCTTTTACATCCCAATATATAGTTTCACTAACGCATCTATCTGAACTTCTGAATTTATCTCTAGATCAACACCTCGACAAGTATGCATGTACTGGGACATATCTCAACAAAATTCGACAAAAATTATCCCGTCGCATCTCTTTTCCTGGCCAACATAGTGACAAAGTTTCTCCTCGGGTGGCTTCCATCGTTACGAAGCATAATCTGGACACAGATCCTGTCCACATTAAATAACAAGATTTTTATTTGGCGATTGTTACTCCAACACTGAAAAATAGAGAAACGTCAAGACATCTGTCAAATTGTGAAAATATTGGCTTTAAATTAACATTTGAACTCTTTAGATGAAGAAAATAGTAGATGTGTGTAAAACAAACCCATTTTTGTACACTTTTAAAATAAAATTAGTAGTTAATTATTTTATACAATATAATATTCATCAAAAACTTATATTTTAAACAAAACTCCACATTGCAATGAACGGTATGCGTGATGACATAAATATCGCTTCAACACCAAAAAACAGGTCTTTTTACTCCCTTTCTTTTAACTCATGGCGTCTGCTTGTCTGCTTGTCTGCTTGTCGGCTTGTCTGCTTGTCTGCCAAAAAACTTTGGATCGACTTTTAACCCTTTTCCCGTGATCCAATCGAGCTAAAACTTTGTAGGCAGACTCGTGGCGACGATAAAAATGATCTAACAAATTTTCGTTTTAAATCAATTTAATAATTATAGTATAATTTTGGATTTTTCGAAATTTTAATGATTTATATATTGTTTAATTTTCGAGCCCGACGCATAGAGTAAGCACGAAACCGGTTTCAACTAGTAAATGAGAAAGGGAGTATGATTAAAACTCGGTTATTATGGTTTAGTTTTTTTAAGAACAATTAGACATCACGGAGATCCGACATTACAAGTCATGTACGCGAAACAAAATATTGATTTACCAATTTTTGAAAAGGGTTGATAAGTGTTATTGCACTGTCGTATATGTCAATTTTTGCTTCTAATGTGTAATCTAAAATTGCAAAGTTGTAAATACAAAATAATTAATACCTAATTACACGGGGATAGGTCTCGTCTTTTTTTTAGTGTTGTGTGGCAATCACCGGATAAGGCGGACTGCCGTAAGTCTACGACTTGTCTATTTTTTAGTGTTGGGGAATAATCACCAAAATGACATTCTTGTTATTTTCAGAATCCGACCGAATGAAGTTATAAAAGACTTTTTAATTCTAGAAGAAAAAGTTAGCTGGCCCGGTTTGATTTGGGTTTTGAAATAATTTATTTATAATTAATCTATTCATGTTACGTAAAAATAATGGATAAAAACCCCATAATATGGAACTTTTGAACCGGACAGATTATTTATAATTTAATCTTTTTTCTTCGTCGTAAATACATACAAGTATAATGTTAAGATAGCGCTTGGATAATGACGATATTTTAAATAAGTGTAACATAATTGTTTTGTAAAGACGCTGTATTTATGTCTTGATACATTTCAGATACTGTCACTCGATCGTGTGAATTTTTTGATTAATTAGACAATTTTTCAGTGATGTCACCAATAATTAATTACAGGCATTTATTTATAAAACAAACAAAATCATGTTTTTATAAAAAAATTCATTGTGTCACGAGAGTCTTGAATAATAGGAGCTGCACATAGTAGTGATGGACCCATTCTGAACTAAGTACTACAATTCAGAACTAAGTATTACTCATTTTATTCGATTTCACACGTTTTTAATCAAACTTCATACTTCATTATACCTGACTTCACACTTCACATGTTTTAATAAAACTTCAAACACCAATCGCCTTGAAGTGTGACTCGCAGGGAAGTGTGATTTTTAGCAAAGTGGAACGAATGAACACTTAAGTTCACTTTGAATACTATGAAAATTATTAGTTCTAATCCCGCTCTCTAAATGAACGATTCAACAAATCCCCTCACTGTCAGAAATATCATTTTTGGCGGACTTGAGCCCCGGGCCACTAAACCCGAACCGACCGGGTCGCTAGTTCACAGATAAAGCGAAATACCAGCGAGAACCCAATAGGTGCTCGGAAATAGGGACGACCATGTGCGTGCGAATATTCAACAGATGAATGTTTAAAGTGTTCCATAAGCGAGTGATTTGTATAAGATATTGTGAATTAATGAATAAATCCCCAGTTAAATTCGTGTCCAGTGATATAAGTTGATTTTTATACAACTTTAATTAATATCAAAATTTTCATTTGCCTCCCACAGCCACGGTTCCGTGGCGATACAATAAATAATATTTCATATTTAAAAACATGAAGTTTAATGATTTGTTGCGAAGTATGTAGGTAACCTGCAAACAAATGAATCAAGTGGAATCATCAATTCATTGTACGTACACGATGTGACGGAAGGTCAGGCTGTACAGTTATGTGGTATGTGTCGCCCAATGCTCAATCGAGGAAATTTCCTATTCCAGATGTTGTATTTGGCTCTCGATCCGTTCCTCCAATTTCCTAGACGCTAAATGAAGGAAATTTCCTATTCGGCTCTGACAGGCGTCCACATGCATAAACACAAATAAGCCCACGTGTGTAAATAAATAAAATAGGAACTTCCCTTAATGTCGTTTGATAATGAGCATTTCTTCATTATTAACATTTCATTCATTTTCTGATTTCTGGTATGCAAATAATTTTATCATCATCATCATCATTATTCCCATCGTAATTTCATAATTATCATCGTTATATTCGTCCTCTCGCCTGATAAACGTCAAAATGACTAAATGTATAACGTTATATAATATTTAAAACTTATTGTTACGCTTTATTGCTATCCTGAGTATAAGGAGGCATATGTGCTTTGTTAGTAGGTAGTCAATTGTTTGGTCTGTTGTGGTAGGTCGTTGTACAATTTTAATCCTTTATACAAATTAGTCGTGATTGTCCTGTTTTTGTTTTGGCTTGAGTTATGTGGTAGTTTTGAGCCATTCTAGTATAGTGTTGATGACTTCCGTATATTTTGTGTAATTTAATGTCTTCGGCTTATATTTCGCCATTTGTTGGCTTGTGATAAGTTTTATTGTTTCGATTTTTGTAATGTTATCAATGTTTATTAGCGGTGCTTTTCACTAAACCGTTTCAGTTGATGTCGGGTATTTCAAATTGTAGACCGTTTTCAGTATTTTATTTTGTTGTAGATGGAGTTCGTTCGCGTTCGTCATGTTTCTGGTTCCCCAGAAGGGTTTAATATGTCCTATTCTTTTACTTTTAACGTATGCCGCGTACATCAGTATTTTTATGGTCTTCGGTATGATTTTGTGTAATTTGTGGAAAATGCTAGTCGTAGAGTCAATTACTTTGTCTATATGAATGGTCCAATTAAGGTGCCTGTCTATGATGAGTCCGAGTGTTTTGTATATTCTAGTTCAGATGATGTTTCGTTGTGTATTTTTATATCCATTTGGTGAGTTTACCGTTTGGCTTCAAAGTTAATGTAGTTACATTTTTGAGCATTTAAGGTATGAACACTTCTATTTATCCACTCCGTTATGTATATCTTTTTTCTTGTTAATTAGTCTTGAGGAATAACCTAAAATCACAGGGAGCCATGTCGGGAGAGAAGGGAAGTGACAAATCAGCAGAATGCTGTGTTTGAAAAGGTGGGCGGGTCCATTATCATAATGGAGCTGCTCCATCGTTAGCAGCATCACGAATTTTGCGGACACTCTCTTCAAGCTTAAATCCTCAGTCAAATTTGAATGTACTGATTCAGTGTTTACCCCTATCTTGGTCGCAAGTTCTCGGACTGCGATACGACGATCTTGCAAGACCAAAGTCCGCACTTGTGCAATCACATTGTGGTTTCGGCTTCTTGAGGGCCTGCCGGGACGCCACTCGTTGTCCACTGATGTGTGACCATCTTTGAAGCGGTTTTACCACTCCTCAATCCCCGAGACGCTCGTAGCATCGTCCCTGAAAACCTGAATCTTGCGCATCGTTTGCACTTGGGTATCGCCAAGTATGTCTTTGGCATGGCAAAATTTTATAGGAATATCTTTACTCAAGAAGTTCTGTCATTTCAGGCAGAGAAAAATATAGGTTTTCTGAAAGCGGGAAAAAATTCACGCATTACATATCTGCTACATATTTCCACCGAAGGCCGTGTATGATAGCATAAATAGGAACGCATTGTACAATGCAATGAATGAGTTTGGAATACTACGTAAGCTGATCAATCTGGTGAAATAAACCATGCTGTCCGAGCCCTTTGAAGCGCTCCATGGAGTGAGACAAGGAGATGGATTGGCCTGCGTCTTATTCAACATACCTTAGAAAAAGTTATTCATGACTCAGTCATTGAGATAAGAGCAACGATATTTTACAACTCTGTGCAACTATTGGCCTACGCTGATGACATCAACATAATTGCGAAAACTCCCGATGCTTTACATAATGCCTTCATAAATCTTAAAAGTTCTGCCAAAAACTTGGGTCTCATAGTAAACCAGCAGATGATCAAATACATGACCATAGGATGCACCCAAAAAATCCCAACTCTCTCATGTGGAAGTCAAAATTTTGAAACTTTACCAAGATTTACATACCTAGGCTCCCCGATAACAAACAACAAAAATACTACAGAGGAGATCCAGAAGCGCACGGTGAGCGCAAATTGCTGTTTTTTCCGCTTACAAAAACAGATGAAATCCAGACTGCTGTCCAGAAACACCAAGATATTAGTTTACAAAACGCTTACTAGGCCAGTGCTGACGTGCTGAGACATGGGTACTAACTAAGAGGAATAAGCGAGCACTGGACGTTTTTAAACGGAAAATTTTGAGGCGTACCTTCGGACCGGTTCTAGAAAATGGACTTTACAAAAATGAGCTCTATACTCTGTTTAGGGAGCTAAACGTCACAAAATTTATAAAACTGAGAAGACTTCGGTGGCTGGGTCATGTGAGAGAATGACCAAGCATCAATCACCAAAGTCTCTGCTGAACTCAAGGCCAAAAGGGCGAAGGAGCTTAGGAAGGCCGAAATTAAGATGGAGGGACAACTTCCACAAAGACATTTCTGCCGTGGAGCTTCGGAATCGGAGAGAGCTGGCAATAAGCCGAGATGAGTGGAGCAAGACTCTTGAGGACGCCAACACCCACCAGGGGTTGTAGTGCCAAGAGTGATGATGGTGACATATTTCCACCAAAGGAAACTTCCCGTGCTTCATTTTTAGGCGGAAAAATTATCTGATTATTTATTCCTATATTTTATATCTTTATTTATTTATTTTATATTGTGATTTTATTATTTTTGATAGGAAATTTTATATGCTCATAACTTTGTTATTATCATATTAAAAATTGAACGACATTATTAAGGGTATACCTACATTTATTTCTACTATTAAAACAAATCTTAATTTATTTTTTTACGCAGTATATTTTTTATACACAAGCTTACAGTTTAGTCAGACATCTACAGCCTTTGAACAAACTGCTGCGGTATTGTATTTATTTTTTTCCTACCTCGTGAATCAAATCCCGAACCAAGAATGCAAACCCAGGATTTCGATGATCTCGCCTCTAGCCTAAATTTCTTTCATTTTCTCATTGATATTAAATAAGATTTAATGAGATTTCCTGAACTTGTATTAGACCACGTAATCAGTAAATATATTTTCGTCATAAACTCCGAGTATCATATGTATGGCGTATAGATAAATAAAAGATAGATGCATATGTAAGATATTTATCTTTAAGAAAAAGTGTAAGCAACCTTTGAACGAAAATTTGCTATATTCTATAAATCCTTTATTTTATTGCTTTAAAATGCATCCAGTGATAGCAGTGTAACTTTTTTATTCCCAGTAAGAAAAAAATATAATTAAACATAATTTTTCCCACTGGCAAAATAATCTGGTTCCTATTTATGCACGGTTTTAATAATTTTATTTGACGTATATCAAAGCAAATAAATTTGAAGTATTCGATATAAATTACTTTATGATAGTTTTATTTTTTATTTAAAACTAAGATTTTACAAAAGTTAAGATATACTAAAAAAAATGCAAACTTTGGTGTCACTTATCCCCTTAACTGTTAAAATTTCACCCAAAGTGTAAAGAATTTTTCTATTCTTTTGAATGAAAAAGACTCCCTGAAGATGTTGGTACTAATTATGTGGCACCCTGTACGGGATAATTATTATATTAATTTTACTGAAAACTGGCCGTGGCTGCGCAGCAGTCAACATCGAAATAAACTCGCACGGAAGCACCGGCGGTAATCCTACCAGCAAAGGCAATCGACAAACAATTCAAAATAACAGTTAAATTAACTACCTGTTAACAATTTGAATGTGAAAGCGCAATATTACGAATCGTATGGCCGACGCAATGGCGAAGCATCGAGTATTTATTATCATTATTTGGTCAAGATCTGATTTTGGCACCTGGTCTGTTAAGTGCGAATGGTGTAACATATCTATATAAGTACTCGCACATCAGCGGAGTGTAGTCAATACTTTGAAGTGAGTTGCATTGAACAATACAATATTTAATTACGCTTTTCTCCCGAAATATTATATATTTAATTATATTTACGTACAGTTAATTTAAATCTAATGACTGCACGCGTTTAATTTGCCTATACATAAAATAAATCTAGGTGAACTGTTGATAATCGCCGTTTCACCCGTTGATTGACATATTCTATTTATACGAATGCAAGATTGTAATCCGACGATTATATATCTGCGCACTCCAAAAGACTTTTCTCGCTTGTTTTCCTCCGCTAGGCAGATAACCTGACTGCCCCGCTGCAGCAGTCGCCGACGAACTTTAACACCCGTCCACGGCCAGTGCGGTCGAGTCAGCTAGGCGGGGAGGTTTTCCCTGGACGGACCGGGCCCATATAAGGCACCTTACCGCCCCCCGGCGATCAGTGCGAGCGTAGCGCCCCGACCGCACCGCGACTCCGACTGAAACGTCGACGTTTCGCGCTTGATTCTTGAACTTGAACGCAGTCGCGGCGAGCCAATCACGCGGTGCATCTAGTTCGCAGTTTGGCGCGGACGAGTAGCCGCTCGCGAGTCAGTCGAAGTGGGTCTCGCGCGGTGTCCGCAGGTGAATCGTAGTGTCCTGGTACAGGAAGACTATCCGCCGGACTCGGTCATGGGCGAGCTCAAGACTGTGTGCAAGGGCAGCATGATCGTGGTGTCCAACAGGCTGCCCTTCGTGCTCCAGAGGAACAGCCTGACGGAGCAGCTGGAGAGGAAAGCCAGGTAGACCGGTTCTATTTTTGTTGTGACACATGATCCAAGCCCGAGTGTGACAGTTGAGTCTGACAGCCGACACGCTTATTTCAGGAATCAAACGAAACGTCAACTGCGTTTAGTTTTATCAAGTGCTATAATATTGTCGTAGGTTTCGTAATGGTCCTCGTTATGTTGAGTAGTATATTTCAGTTAACGTGAGAGTAAACAGCGTTTTATAATTATAATAATGAGATCGATTGTAAGTGCTAGAATGTTTCAATTAAGTGCTTTATTTAAATTTGTACATAGTTTACACTACATAAATCAAATTATGTTATTTATTTGATTATCAAAACAAATCAAATCTTCCATAGATTTGCAAAACGTCGAAACAATCATGGGTAGATACTTAAATATAAAATCATTTTTTCGTGACCATAACTATAAACATTAATTTGTTTTTGTATTTTTTATTATTGTACTTGACAAACTCATGATATGCATTATAAAATACGTAGATAATAAATGAGATATAAACAAAGTGAACGTTTTGTTATCAATGTCATAAAACAATGAAATTTAAGTTATTAAATCATTTTCTTGATGTTTTTCTATATTCGTTATCCGGAACATTGTGCACGTAGGTGCGATCTCGCAAACGTATCTCCGCACTAGCTGTAAATTAAATCTATTTTTATATCACGCACGGTCAAGTGCCTGGAATAAATCTGATGACTGTGATGCAATTTATCGCTAGCAGTTAGATTGCTTGCTGCTAGGCCCTGCGGGCGGCTATACTGGCTGTTGCGCGGCCATTGGTGTCTAATTGACTATTGGCATACAGGCTCATTGCCCTTTTCACACGATTAATTTTTTTTTAAACTGTCAATGACAAAACCACGCGCTGCCTGCATCGTTTTTAAAGCACTCATAATATATATGATACATCACCGATTTTATTTCCAACGATTTACATTCTTACCTAGAAATTAATCATAAAAAATATAGTTATATATTAGTAATGAACATATATTTCTGTTAAAGTCTGCCGAGTCAAAAACGTAAATACCTCAAATTAATTTTATGATCAAATCATGATATCAAATATTTCTTTACATTGCAGTATCAATATCAATCGAGATATTATTTTAGTAGACATAACTAAAATAAATATTTAAATATTTTCTAACGTAATCGCTCATTACGCACTGCATTCCGCTATTGTACGAGTCGCGCGAGCAAACTAAATCATTCAAATAATAAACATAACATGTTTCAAGGTCCATTGGGTGTTTCTATTATTTCTGTGATGCAATTTGACATAGCTGCATTCTTAGGTTCATGTGGACGATGATTTTGGATCACCGATTACAGATTTATGAGCATTTTCGATAGGTTGGGAAACTAACTATTCCGTGTTCAAGTACGGTATGTCCGAAAACTAGAACAAACTTTAATTATCAAATGTGAAAAAAATTTAAAGACAAAAAAATTACAGACAAAATTGTCCACGTATATTTTACTTTATTCTTATTTTATAACAAACAGACCGTCAACAGGTCATTATAATGGTTATAATATGTGGTCCTAGAGTGACATTAGAGTACAAAGTACGAATATTTTGAATATGATACAATTACATAATACGTTTTTTACGATAAATTGTTAATAAATAATGACTTAATGATAAAATAAATTATTAATAATATTCATAACAATATAAAGACTAAGCAAATCAATAAATAAAAGTTCCATTCCAATAAACAAAAGATTAACAAGTTTTTAGATACGTAATACGTAATACTATTATAATGATTAATAAATATAATAAATATAAATAATACCTTAGTGATAAAATAAATTGTAAATAATATTCAGAAAAAAATAAAGACTATCGGAATCAATAAATACAGTTTAGCTATATATTTATATATTTTTTACCTTTTGCATAATGTGCCTACATTTTATAAACAAAGATAATATTTTGCAAACTAAAATATTTTGAAAAGATCAAAGGTTTTAAAATTCAGTTCCGCAATAAAATATTTATTGAGAATGTTCTAAGGTTTTCATGGCCAGTCAGACTCTTCCGGGATATTATGCCGTGTGTTTACGACCTTTCTGGCCGATGTTTCGGATCCCATTGCAGGGTCCATCATCAGGGCTGACGTGTCACACATCAGCCAATACAAGACAAAAACCAGAAAATATTTATTACCAAAGCCATATATATTAAAGTAAGTAAAAATTTTAATACAAATTTTACTTTTTGAAAAATCGTATTCATCTCACGCACATATT
The DNA here is from genome assembly GCA_016648135.1 of Agrypnia vestita. Classification (NCBI taxonomy): domain Eukaryota; kingdom Metazoa; phylum Arthropoda; class Insecta; order Trichoptera; family Phryganeidae; genus Agrypnia; species Agrypnia vestita. The sequence goes on along the minus strand of JADDOH010023338.1, from coordinate 56,339 downwards.
TCAATATTTCAAGTATCGCAGACACACATGATTCCAATATTCATCAACGACAATATCACCTTAACAGTAATATGTAAATTCAATTTCTCATCGGTGATGAAAACATACACCATCATCAGATTCAAGTAATTTTTTTAAACCCACAACGAAATTAAAAGTATGAGAGTTGAGTTCCAGATCAGCTGTTGAGGTAAATTTAAAATATTATTATAATAAAAATATCAGAGAGAAGCATAAAGGCTTTCAAAGAGTTGTTATTGACATGTGACTGATATGGATTTTCGCTTAAACACGTTTTCTCTATCCCAATTATAATAATTTCGTTGTTTGATCGTCCGTCCATCTGTCTGTCCATCCGTCCGTCGTAACTTCATAACTTCTTAATAAAAATTTTCTTTCATTTTTTCTTTTTCTTATCTTTTATATAAATTAATGAATACTTATTCCTTAGAAACCGACATATAAGAATACCGCCATTTTTGACGTAGGTACTTTTAAAACACAGCTACTAGAAATTTAAAAACGAACTATGAAATCGGTTATCGAACACCTCCTTACGTCGATTAAATTATTTCGGTTCTCAAAATATCCCGAATAACGTTTTCGTCGACGCATAAGTATATATTAAATAACAATTTAAAAAATAAATGGTCATATTTTCGAACAAATTAACATTTAATCAAGTCCAGTGTAAATTTTCTTCATATGCATTTTACATAACGGATTCAACTTCAATAAAACGCTAAATTTATTTTTAGCTTATAGACATTATTAATTTATATGTATATATGGATTTTTCGTATTTAATAATGTCTATAAGTTATATATAAAATGTCATATATATTAAATTATACGTACGTATTTCAATTATTTCTTAAGTTATTTAATACTACATTGGATATTAACTATATTTTCTTTCTTAAATCTATACTAATATACTATCCAAAATAACCTACATATTTACATTTACATCTAATCTAATCTATAGTACAATCTATAATTAATAAAAATCTACAATTCTATACTATTTTTACAGTAATTATAGCATTTGTTTTTAAATATATTCATCTTATTTATATTCTTCATGCTTTCTGGCATCATCATCGTATATTTTTACACCTCTGAACATAAGACAATTCTGTGTATATACTTTTTTCTTATATGGTAATCTTATTCTATTCCTATTTCTGGGGTTATATGTATGTACATCACTATTTGCAGTAATGTACATACATATAAGTATACAGTATATGAGGCGAGTGTTGAAGGCAACAGGAATAGAGGGCGTCCGCGAAAGACCTGGCACGATCAGATACTACAAGTATTTGAGGATGGCCCTGTAAGCCGCAACAACCGTAGAACTTGTATGAGAAGATGTATGAATGTGGCCGAAGCAAAAGTGGTGTGCCGGGATAAAAAGTGTGGTGTTCAATCCTCTCTGCCTACCCCTGCGGGGAAACGGCGTGATGGTTAATTAGTTAGTAAAGTTATATTATGAATCTATATATTCTATCAAACCCTTCCCTTCTCCTTACCTCACCACAAGGGGAAACGTATATTATACTAGCTGTGCCCGCGCGGCTTCGCACGTGTAGATTTTTAGTACACTTTTTGGATCGTCATAGAACATTCGCGAACCTTCTAGAACATTCTCCTTCCAGAACTTTCAAGAAATTTGTCGAATGCACAGGAACCTTCTAGACACATCGACATATTCCGCCACTCAGTTTAGAACCTTATAGAACTTTCGGGAATTTTCTAGAACCTTCTCCTTCCAGAACTTTCTAGAGCAGGTTTTTCCGGAACCTTCTAGACTCACCGACACAGTCGGCGCGCCTATTTTGAAAGAATCTGAAGCATTTGCGGCCTTCCCATAACAAAACAATGTGCTAGAAAGCACATTTTCGTCACCCACTCCCATCCACGCACAGCCACCCCCACCAAACTCGCATATTTTCGATGTGACACCAAGGGCTGTCCACCACCATAACCATCGGTGGGTGGTTGTGGAGAAAACTTGGCGGGCAGGGAAACATGGGTTTCTTTTTATAAATATATATTGATTGAATGCCATCCACTCCAAATATAGAAAATTCGCTAAGACTGCATAAAACTTAGGTCCCTCCTCCTAGCCACCCCCCCCCCCCACACACGGAAAAAATATTATACCAAATATCGTTTAAAATATTGCACAATCACTCTTTAGGAAATTGTACAAAACATAAATATCGTCCGTCGCGTCCCGTCCACTTCTTAGATATATATGAACTTACTGGGTTAAAGGTAGAATTACAACTTTAGATAATTAAAGTGGACACGCAACGGCTCAGGCAACATGCAAGGATCGCACCAACAGATTACACGATCTTGACGTTTTTATATTATTAATTTATTATATTAAGTTTTAAGCGAAAAATTCAATTCAAAACAAATGTTTTTCTATTCATGAATTTTCAGCTTCGAAATCCTGAAATTTTTGTCTCATTATTCTCTACTGTTATTAAAATAAATTCTAGTATTATTTAAAAGACTAGTATTAAAATAAATTTTAGTATTAAGTAAAAGCTAGTATGTACATAAGTTTATTTTCTTTATTAAATTTCATACTTTGTGCCAGATGTGAAAATGTGTTTCTATTTATGATTATTTATGTTGATTTTGTATATTTAAGTGAAATCACCCTATTATTATATTCTTATCACATTTTCATTTATTTAATCGTATAAAATAATCATTTTATCACGTTCTCTATTTTTTCATTTGGTTTATGTAAAACTTTTATTTTATTATAACGAAATAGTTTTGTAATTTTTATGATTTTATTTCTGATAATTGTTAGATAATTGTTAGATAATTGTCATATGTTCATGAATTGTACATTATTAATCATATTTTAATGTATATGATGTTTCGTAATAAAATGAACTATAATAATTAATAAAGAAAGTTGGTTAGTAAATTCTATAACATTTTAAATAAAAAATCCATTCAGGAATCATGCAAATCTTACTAAAAAATCATTTTTTAAATTAACTAACTTACATAACTTCTCTCAGAACGCGCTTATAAATAAATATCATCAAATTGTGATAACAGTTATTAATGGTTACATATTTATAATAAATAATAAACAATTTAGTACGATAACGAAACTGAATGAATACACTCCTATAAAACTGTTCGCCAAAATATTTATTTTGTAAATGACAAAGTTGTATGTTTATTTAATAAAACTAGCTATAATGCCGATTTCTAAAGAATAAGCATTTACTTATTTATAGACTTCACCCATAAAATAATAATAACGACTTTTAACGGAATTTCTGAACTTTTTTTCCTCCTGTCAGACAGGCGGACAAACAACGAAATTATTATATTTGATCATTACTGGGGACTATACTCTTGTAAACAAATACATTTACATATTTGGAAAGTATAAACAATACATCTATGGAATCATACAATTTATTATTAATTGAAAATGGTACCTACATCAATTTTTTCAGTATATTTCAACAATGATATAATTAGCTGTTTCTCTCTAATACTAAGCTTCGTTTTAAGTCGCATTAAATTCACTGAGATTGAATTAATCCGCACATTTTCACTTGATAAATTTGTTTGTTTGTTTATTAGATTAATACAAATATTCAAGAATTTGATAAATGTTCTGATAATCAAAATGTTCTTACCAATTAATGTAGGAACCTGTAGGCTATCTTTATAACAATAAATTACTGTACCTATCGATCACCGTAATGGCATAATTAGATAAATGATAATCTCACAAATGTTAATGATTTTACTTTATATCTCAAAAACGGACCAATAACATCATTAGATAGTAAAATCTTGTTTATTGATCAACTGGCGTGCGGCTTTTAAGCTTTTTGCAAATGATAACCTTGTATGTAAATATAATACATTAATCTTCTTTAAATAAAGATGCCGTTATAAAGATTAAACGCGTAATGTCAAATAGCATTATTATACAATTTTACTTATTTTTTCTGTCACAACTGTTTCGTTTCAATATATATTTATACATAGGTGAATAGCATAGACAGGTTTTAAATAGATTAAATCTATTAATTACAAATAAATCAGATAGACAACTTTTATAATGAATACTGAACTACCAAATAAAAATGCCTTTCCATACATTCATGTTTTGATTTCTCGGCGCGAATTTGATTCATCGCCCATGAGGTGATATTTTCACAAAAATAGCGTTATCTAACATAGAATAATAAAATATACCTATTGCTGATATGTAACGCATATAATTTATGTAATTCATACATATTATTAGTGTTCAAATCGATTGTTGTTGCTCTTAAAAAATATTATAAGTGCTACTGAAACATAACATTGTTTTCCCGTCATATCTTACTATAACTAGAACTAGGAGTTTTGTCACAGTTTTAAAGAGAGAAGAGAGAGAAAGTTTAAAAAAAATGGTACATAAAAGTTAATTTTGGCCAAAATCACGGATGATACCTAAACCTTTCGCATTCTTCTCGTGCTTAATAGGTTCAAAAATGTTTCGTTGTGAATCAAGCAGTCTTTCTATAAATAATTTATCTTGTTTACTTTGTACTGTGCAAATCTTTCTTCCGAATGATAAGTGAGTAATAATTCTATCATAGATATTGTATAATTTTTCTTTGAACCAGTAAACAAAGATTCGAGCTGTTTGCCGAGATAATATTGCCGACTTTGAAACGTGTGACGTGAAAAATAATGACATATTGAAAACTTTTCCCTTATTGCAGCAGGCCAGGTACATGGCATAAATTAATAAAGTTTTATTATTATTATATAAATTTGATATAAAATAAGATAAACAAGTGTAAGCGTGACTGTTTAAAATCCTTGAACGCGCTAGGTGAAATTATGATTTGCTAGGTATATTTATATATACGTCTATCTGCGACAACTACTAAAAAGATTAAAAGTGACATTATTCAATTATGTATTTTGTTGGGGGGATTTTATGAGAATTAAATTCGTTTTTGTGAAAATTGATATAAATTTATGCAAAACCCTCACTGCTACAATTGCACAATATGTTGTGGAATTAGAAAAGTGAGGGTTTTGCATAAAGCAAAGTTTTCAATCAATTAATGTACATTATAGATGTCTCACAGAGACGAAACTGTATTTTTATGGGAAAGTAGGTACGGAAGTCTTTTGGGTGTATATAGGCTTTAGACCTATCGTACGGCTGGCTTAAGTGATCACTTTACACTTTACACAATGTAACGTTCACCATTTCCACCCATGATAGAATACCATGTCTACTAATTGTTGAAAGTTGTATATATTTAAATTATACGCCACGTTTCATATATGAGTTGTAACGATCCTTTATTATTAATTGATTAATGATGTCCCTGTGACAAAACTCCTGTTCTGTTCTGAAAAATTTTGACATACTCAAAATATCCCAAAGTTTTCAAGTTGAATAGAGTAACAGATAAATAAAACGATTATTTTACTACCACTTTTGTTTTCAGTATGTAATCAGTTTAGTTTGATGATCTTTTTTCCGTGTTTACTTATGATTTGCAAAATTCAGTAATATTTTAGTGAGTATTTTAATTTATGATTTTAAAAATGTTTTGCTTTGTAAAAAAAATAATTCTGATTCAAAATATCGTCAAACGAGGTTTTTCTCTACCAACATCCGTAATTTAAATCGATCGAGTGTTTTTTATTTATTAATTTGATCATCCAACAGGAGGATATAGATGTATGGTAAGAAAATAATACCAAAGAGTGGTTATGTCTCCCACTATCTTTATAGAATATATGGGATACAATAGATAAGACACAAATAATATTAAAGATTAGATTAAATTACACAAATAAGACATAGTAATAAGGAGTTAAGTAAACAGTGATAATAAGTAATACCTATAATGTATATAACGCGCATGGTCAGGGAGGATGACGAATTCTCAGTATCTGCCTCGCCATACGATATTCTTCATATTTGGTATTTAAAATGCCTATTGAATTCAAAAGATAATTATAGTCTGAGCATACATGTTCGATGAAAGAGAATTTTCTATTTTGTGTGATAAGTTAAAGGGAAAAAGAGATAACTCTGTCTGTAACTGTTTGATCTGAATGGGACAAATTTCAGGAGAATCAATAAGGATTCAAATATGCTTGATGCGTAATTCAAATCAATATAGAAAGTTTGTTTACTAAAGGTATATTTAAATAAGATAATTTGCTTAAATTGCGTATACGTACCTTATGAGTAATCGCTGGTGATTAGAAATCCCTGGTCCAAGTAACCCCCAATTTTCTTTAAATGGTAATTTCTCTTTAATTATTACTCGAATGTGTATGGAAGTCTTTATAGGGTGGCCCAAGGCTTATGACCTGTATGAGCTGGTTTAAGTGATCACTTCACACAACGCAATGTTTACCAATTCTACCTTAAAAATATCCAATCACTTCAAATCAGTTTCTTTTATATATATTCAAATAGACTATGCTATAATTATATTATTTAATTTAATCAAATTTATTTTAGAACATTTAATTAAATTAATAAATAATTAATATAAAATAACAAAATAATTATTTTGGATATGTTATCTGACCTCCACTTGGAATGATTGTTATTTATTTTTAAACATTTAATGTCAACTGGTGAGTTAGTGTGATAATAATGTGTATGTTTACTTAATAATTTCATTCATCACAAAAAGTAATCAATTGCTTGATCTGTTCTAATCTATAACGTAAATGAAAAAAATATGAGTTAGCCATTTATTTTAAATCAGATCTCCGTCAAAATATCTAGAACATAAGATAAAACATCTAGAAATAAAAGACATCGGCCTTTCAAACTGTTCAATTTAATTATTTTTTATATAAAAAATTGTAAAAAGAGAAATGTTTGAAAAAAGAAAAAAGGATTTAGTTAAAAATAATTAAGAAAATAACTTTGTGAGGGGACATAAACGTTTCATTATTTTACAAAGTCTCTAAGAAAAACAATGTTTCTATTTAATCAAATTTGGGATGGATGGGATGGGATGTCCAGGGAGAAAATATGGCCTGTGTATATTCCGCCGGGACCTAAAGAATATTTTTGTCAGATCTGTCAAACGTTGTAGATTCGTATAGAAAATATATCATGGGGAGGGGGTGTGGCAAAGGAGGAGGGGGGAAATGTTGCCTATATTAACCGCCCGGTCTTAAAGAATGGTAGATATGTAAAATTTGAATCAGATCGGTCGAAGAGTACAGATTTGTATGGAAAATATATCGGCGGGAAGGGGTGGTATAAAGGGGAGGGGGAAAATTCGCCTATGTTACCTGCCGGGTCGTAAAAAATAAGTGTGCAAAGTTTTTGTCAGATCGGTTAATATATATATAATTATAATATATATATCTTAATATATATGTATATTATATATATCTCTATATATATATCTATATATATATATATTTATACAACATTCCAAATTTGATAGATGTGGTGGTCGGCCATGGGTGGAATCAGTGAATGTTACATTACGTAAAGTGACACTTAAATCAGTCAATTATAGGTCATAAGTCCCGTTAACACCCATACTTACTTTCCCGTACAAAACAGTTTCATCTCTAATATTGATTACTAATTTACTTGACACTAAATTAAACTTTGTAATACATATAGGTACTTTGACTTATTTTTTATCACTGCTATAGTTTCGAGAGGAGCAGTCTCGATATCAAGTTATTATAATTATTAAACCTGATGATGACGGAGACCGCTCTTCTCGAAACTATAGTGGTGATAAAAATAATTCAACACGTGTGTCTTACAAAGCTTAATTTAGAGTAAATTAAAATAATCATCTTGCGCCACAAAGTATCTGTCATATCAATCAATAATAAACATTACTAGTTTGATTTCTAGTTCGGCAATCTAGCTCTCGTGTCCAACGACACAGATTGGAAAATTCAGAAAAGTTACTGTTTTAATAACAATAACTTTTCTGAATTTTCTGAGCATTTTTGAAAACAAACCATTATTTTGATATGAATAAGGGATTACAAATTATTATACATACAAATAACAAACGATTACAGTTGGACAAATTAGAAATTTTGGAAATTAGAAAAAGTATACATATTAAATTAAATGGCCAGGTTCTTTTCGCAAGTAGTTACCTTTTAAATTTGTTTTCACATTAGTACTTAATGAATTATTCATCTCCCATATATTTATTTTTTGATTTTATCGATGTCTGTACTTCGATTTTTTTATTTTGAGTAGGTATATGTCTTATCCTGTATGAAGCGACCATCGGCCACGAAACATGTTTATATTTCAAAAAATTAATGGTTAATATAATTGTTAATTATTTAAATAATGTTACTACTAAGTCATTTTGCAATTATTGAAGAAACATTTTTTAGTTACATTAATGTCAAAATATCCTCCCAACTATGGTCCGAATACGGAGTGAATAGATACTTTATGATTTAAATGTTAAGGTATGCTTTTAAAGCGTAATTTTTAGTACAAATTTACACTTTTAAGGTGTACTTCAACCTTTAAATCATTTAAGTATGACTCTGTATTCGAGTCTATGTCTTTAATTTATAAATAGATAGAAGCACATACCTACTATTTATAAATCATCTATTTGAAGAGGTCTGACTTTATTACTTACAAAACTACGCGAATATCTACATATCGTCCCATTAGAGGTAAAACTCACTAAGTGATATTGGAGAGGTTTTGAGATGGAGGTTTAAACATTCAAAATATGATATAAAAATTATTTAAATTTCTCAAATTATGAGTTTATCACTAAATTACTATAAATATACACGAAATATTTATTTACTGGAGTAGAGATAGAATAGATATGAATTTTTGTATTCACAACTCATTTTGGCAAGATTGTGGATAATGAGTTTTACCTCTAAAGGGACGATATTATGTTAGACGTATTTATATCTGGAAAGGTTTTATTCCACTACGACGTTATTAAGATATATTACAACTGTACACAGGCCCAACCATTAACAATGTCTCACTATGCTTTTTGCTTAACTATTACCATTACCGGTAACGATCAAACAACCGATCCTTAAACATACTAATGTGTTTCCGAGAGCATTTATCAATTGTAAAACTGACATTATTTGCCAGATAATCATTTTCAAACAAGACACATGGCAGTTTTGTTTTTCCACTCCTCAATGATAGTGATACCATTTTTGTGCACTCTTTCTGCGAAACAATCAAACGAATTGAAAATACAAGATAGTTAATATGCCTATTTTATCAAAACTTGCTTGCAAAATAAAGAATTTGTTCAAGATAACCTTTACTAAGTTCACTGCATTTGGTTATGAAACAGGTGGCACTGTCATTCATCTTGTTGCCATTGTGTATCTTATTAATTATTTCATCTTTCTATTTATTTGTATACGTCTCCCCATCTTTAAAGCTGTTTCCTTACTTGTATCTTGCATATTCTTTCCTTTCATATATCAATTCAAATGTTTAATATATTTTCTTCCGTCAAACTATACATGTCTAAAATTAATCAAATGTTATTCATTTCGTTTATAAATTAGTTATCATAGGCAGGTTGCAGTCAAACAGTCGTTTGCAATGCGTATTTGCGTCGCTAAATAAATATGAAGTTCAGCATTTGTCCGACTCGTGCTGACACGTGGATACTTCAGAAAAACTTACAGGTGCGAGTATCTATACATAATATTAGCATTCATGATATGTTGATATAAAGACGTTTATTAGCATTGCGAGGCCTCTCACCATTTCTGCGCATCGTTTTAATTAATATTATACTTTCCTGGTTGCTTCTACATACTATCTACAAACTATAAGCATCTTTTATTTATTATTTTTTTTAGAGAAAGTTTCTTATCTAAAATACACAAATAAAATAAAATTACTTAAATTCTTAAATAAAATTAAAAAAATCTTAAAATAACATATGTAAGATAAAAAAATAGTAAATTATGCCAATTATGAACATTCCACTGTGATTGTTAATGATATTAGCAAAGTGTGACAATATGAGATTATTTGTAGTTTCAAAATATGATGAAAGGGGGTGGAAAGGGACGTAGAATTAGAATTTTTCAATCTGTAATAATAAAAAATGAAAAATTTCATCTATACTTATAAAACGCAATGTCTGTCTGTTCTCTATGCAAATCCACACCGTTTGTCTGATTTGATTTAAATTTTGCATACTTATGCTTAAGGACCCGGCGGGTAACCTATTCTCTTACCCCTCCCCTCCCTCTGACATATTTTCGATGAAAATCTGTACCGTTTGATCGATCGGACTTAAAATTTGGAAACTTATTCTACAGGACTCGTCGGGTAACATAGGCGATATTTCCCCCCTATTCTTTTAACCCTTCCCCTCCACTTATATATTATCAATGCAAATATGTACAGTTTGACCGATCGGACTCAAAATTTGGAAACTTATTCTACAAGACTCGTCGGGTAACATAGGCGATATTTCCCCCCTATTCTTTTAACCCTTCCCCTCCACTTATATATTATCAATGCAAATATGTACAGTTTGACCGATCGGACTCAAAATTTGCAAAATTATTCTTTAGGACTCGGCGGTTAAAATTGTTGACATTTCTCCCCCTATTCTTTTACCCTTTCTCCTCCCCCTGATACATTTTCGATGCAAATCCATACCGTTCGAATCGAAACTTTGTTTACCCTCACAAATTTATTTTAAACTTAAGCCTGTATCCGTGCAACGCCGGGTATGAAAAGCTAGTCGCTTATAAATCTTATTCTGTGGGATTTTTTCATTAAAAAACCACTCCTATATCAATAATATATGTCATTAATGCATATCTTACCTAAATAGGTTAGCTATTTTCTTGTTTGTATCTCTTTTTAATTCCTCGCCTCGTGGAAATCCAAGCAAACAGTCCATACAGAACGCCATCCATCCCCTTACATTGCCGTGTGGTCCAGTTCAACACAAGGCATTTAAGTCTCTTCAATAAGAAACTTAAATGACTTGTGTTGGAGAGGAGTTAGTCCGCAAATCACGATATTTCAAGAATTTTATATGTTTTGTCTATAATAATTTTAAAAAATTATTGCGTATAGTTATTTTGTATTATATTATAGTTAACTTATTATACTTATTAACTATTATAAGCAGTTATGTATAATTTTTTATATCCCTTTACATCATCATGCTTTTGCTGCCTGGGAACTTTCAGTTTTTTTTTTTGTTATCTTGAAAATAAAATTGAAAAAGTTGAATTGAAAATGAAGAGACGTTTACTTTTTGGGCTTCTCTTGATCTTGCTGACTTATGTAGGTATGGGGACTTATTGCGTGGTACGGGACACACTCTCGCGATATATATGTTCCGCCCATTTCAGCCTCCTTGATTTCACCTTTTTCAGAATATCTGAGACAGCATACCATTCCTTAAGTTCCAAGTTCTTAAAACTAATCCATTTTCAAGTTGGGTTGTCATTTATCACGTATTTTTTCAAAAGCTAAAAGAGATATTAGTTTTGCAAGTAGCTCTATTGATCTCCAAATAACAAAAAAATATCGATAGCTACATTACCTGTTTCAATGAAGATTAAAATGAATCCGGTAGTTTCCAAAAAAAATAATTGCGTTATAATTTTCTTCTCGGAAAAATACCTTAAAATTTATTTAAAATATCCAAATCAAATCAGCCTCGTAATTATAAATACGATAAAACTGCGCGTAAATAGGTCGATGCGTGAGGCTTTACAGTTTTACGTTAACACTAGCTGTAAACACGTGAAAAATCACATGACACAGTAATAATTAAATAACGACTCTTGCGTGTAACCTGAACCGCACGCTGATTGGCGTGTCACATTCGGGCGCCCGAGCCTAATGAGGCCTATCAACATCATCAGGGTTGTTGTTGTAATTCCACCCTAATTCCAGCGAGTTACGGACCGACAGACATTCTAAATTAGAATAGTCGATTACTAAAATAGAACATTAATAATTACTAAGTTTAAAAATTATCTTCTGCCTCTAAACATGTGAAGTCTCATTCCTTATGTCTTAAGAACGTAACGTAACACCATCATCTCTAAAAGCTGCACTATTTCTTATAAAATCCTTAATGTCTAAGACGAATTTGAGTTTCACTATATTTGGCATTATCACTCTTCGTATTCTGTAATTTTTTTTTTGTTTTCTTGTATCAAAGTTCGATATTGTATTTCTCATCTAATAATTGATCTTTTGAGTCAGAGTTAAAGTACAGCCACGATCAAACTCGCAGCACGACAACCTCAATTTCATTTGTCTTTATTGAGCCTATTTCAGTTTCTTCTCTTTCTCGCGCGCAGCACCAATTGAGAAACACTGAATCTGGTGCACTATTATGGGAATACTAAGAATTTTCTAGAAATTTCCGTATTTGAACATGAGTAATCGTTGCTTGCAATGTCAAGTTGTTTATATTGCGAATGTTAATATGAGCCGGAAAAACACGGCGCATGCGCTCGCTGCCGGCAACAGTAAACATCGCGGCCTTCAAGGGCGCTATTGCTTATCACCTGTGCTGGCATACAGGACGACGCCAAAGTCTTTTCACAGTCATATTTAGATATCAAATCTAAAACAAGATTATAGGCAAATCCATGTAAAATATCACGTATCTACATATTAACAAATTTTTATGATTTTTTTTAAGAAATTTAAGACCGCCATTTGCCTCTGTCTTCATCCCTTCTCAACCATTTTATCAACTTCTTCTCGTAACAAGTAGGTACATCTGATACTTGATCCATCAGTACTAAATCTCTACCTTACGATCTTTGTTCCCTACCGTTCATCATCTACATATCGGCGGTATCTACGTATACTATTGAATCTGCAAAAATTCTTTTTTCAAGATGTATTATAGATGTCTCATAGAGACGAAATTATATTTTTTTATGGGAAAGTAGGTATTGAAGATTTTTATTTTTGAATACTCATTGAGCTTACGATCTATCGTATGGCTGGCTTAAGTGATCACTTTACACAACGTAACGTTCACCTTTCTACTTCTTCTTTCGTTTCGTTTCGGAAATTCGTTTTTTCGTTTTACTATCTTAAGTCATCCAATTTATTATAATATAATTTAATATTTTCGGACAACGCTAAAAAAATTTGAATTTTCGTTTCAAGCAAAGCATATGTTGAAGGAAAATTAAACTTTTTTACATGTTCCACTTTTTTACACAGGCTGATGTCATCAGCCCTGATGATGGACCCTGCAATGGGATGCGAAACGTCGGTCAGAGAAGTCACATATACATGGCAGAATATCCCAAAAACCAAACACAGAAGATAGAAAAAACTTCACATTAAACCAAAGATATTTATAACTGCTTTTTTCTGAAAACTGACAAATAGAACACATTAAATTGCAAACATTTATTCCGTGTTTACTGCTGCCGAGCGAGTTCAAATTCAGCCAACTGTCAAAAGGAACATCAGTGGTGATGTGAACTGACATTTGACGCACAACAGACGAAGTGAGGCGCGAGCGCGAGAGACCGAGAGTGAGACTAAAATGAATCGCGGGGAAACAAAATTCGTATACTTTCAGAGATTTTCTCGAATCGAAAATATCATCCGCAGTCGTAGGACACAAAAATCGCGAAATAGTATTTTAAAACATCATGGGTCTGCATTTGTGTCGATTTTTGACGACAACTCTTTTCGGGTAACCTTTTAGATTTCTTCCTCCCGCATGGACTACGACTATTCATTTATTTATTTCATTCTTGTTCATATTATTGGCCACATCGATGCGATAATTCACCTGTAGTCATTGCAGCGTTGTTAATTCACTAGGTATACATACCTTATTATGATTATCAACAACGCAGTGCATGTAGTATGTAAATTTCCAATGCTGTTAATTCTCTCACAATGCAATAAGATTTATTATATTTTCCTTTTGATTAACTTATGTCAAAAATAATAATCGCGTTTGTTTCCTTTATATCTGTTTGAGAATTCAAGCCATGAAGATGGGTCACATTGACATACACATCACTTCCCAGTACGACGCAATATCCTACAATATGAAATATGTACCATAATACAGTAGGTACCTACTTCATCTTTCTTTTTGTGCGTGTTCGTGTTGTTTTTTTTTTAATTTTCGTATAATTAATTTTATGTATAAAAGAAGTACCTGCCTACATTTCTAGTACCACTTTGATTCCTGTGCATCGATTTGTTTAGTTTAATTCTTATTGATTTATTTTAGGGTATTGTAAATTTTTAAAATTCTTCTTCATTAGCCAGAAATTTTATACTGCTGCAGTAGTTGATGTGGACGACTATTATTGCATTATATGTGTATATCTATATATATATTATATATATATATATATATATGGATATACTATATATATATATATATGTATATAGATATCATATGATATATATATATATATATATTTGCAAGTTTTGTTTTGATATATCTTCGGATTCTTCACAATGGTGAAATTAGTTTTGCTATTTTTTATGCGCGATACGCGATACACGTAATCACCTCGGAATAAGTGAGTGCATGAATCGAAGGCGGTTTAAATCCGATCTGGTTTATCTGTGAATTTTGAAGATGAATAATAATTTGTGTTATTAGCCCACGGGCTGTTGTTTATTATAATATTACGTGACAAAATGAACCAAAAATCGTAATGAAATTTACGTAGTTTCGACTCCCCAAGTTCGAGTGGGCTACTAATGACTCGTTCTACTCGCCTCCGGCCGACCCCTATTAATAGCGGGTATGCTAAAGCACTAACAAAATTAACGAGTGTCATTCATTTGTTACATATTATCGTAATACGTACATCGTAAATTAATCGTTAAACTTGGCCATTTGTACAATATGGTTCTGTAAAATCTTTTAGAATGAATAGTTCATTATCACAAGCGTGGGAGATCGCAGTAAAACCAGTGCCGGCCTTACACCTCTGGCGCCCTCGGGCAATTTTCTTTTTTCCAAAATTTACAGCGATATCATTTCCGATAGATCGTCCAAATTGATGCAAAAACTAAAAAATATAGGCCTATACACTACGTTCACGATATGTACCTACGGTTTAAAAACTAACTGACAATAAGTATTATAGAAGGACTCTATCCCTGTATTGGCGTTTACGTTTGAGAAACAATGTCAGGCTTTGTGTGAAAGTGATTAAAAATAATGTACTTATCTAATATTAGGTCCTTACATATGAAATTGGCGTTTAGTATGGGAGGAACATAAAGCCGATTTTTTTTATTATAATATATTTATTTAATCAAAGTATGTACCATTGCTATCTATGCACTTTTGCCATCTCATAGGTAGTTCATCGATCCCTTTACTAAAAAAACCATTCGGACGGGAATTAATAAAATCTTTGAAGGCGGTTTGGACTGCCCCATCGGAGTTGAATTTTTTCCTTTGCAAGAAGTTATCCAAATTTCGAAAAAAATGGTAATCTGTTGGGGCAAGGTCCGGAGGGTACGATGGGATGTCTTAGACATTCCAATTGAAGCTCCTCTAATTTGGTAGCCGTCTGTTGTGCAGTGTTTGGTCTAGCGTTATCATGAAGCAGCAGTGGCTTAGAGCGATTAACCAGCCTCGGTTGTTTAGCAGCTAGCTTTTCCATCATGGTTTGCAGTTGCTGACAATAGACATCTGCCGTAATCGTCTGGCCAGATTTAAGAAAGCTGTAGTGAACGACACCAGCACTAGTCCACCAAACGCTCACAAGTAACTTTTTTGGAGTCAATTTTCGCTTGGGGCATGGTTTGGCTGGTTCGGCAGGGTTCAGCCATTGCGATGAGCGCTTCCGATATCGTACAGGATCCACTTTTCATCACAGGTAATGATTCGATTTAAAATCCCTTCATTATTGTGCCGGTTGAGTAGTGCAACGCAGCAGTCAACGCGCGTTTGTTGATTTGCTTCACTCAATTCGTGAGGTACCCACCTTTCAAGCTTTTTCACCTTACCAAATTGCTTCAAGTGGATTAAAACATTTTTATCACTAACACCGCAGCCTGCAGCTAACTCGGATGTGGTTTGCGATGGATCCGCTTCCACAATAGCCTTCAATTCTTCATTATCAACTTTGGTCTCCGGCCGTCCACGGGGATTGTTCTGCAGGTCGAAATTTCCAGAACGAAAACGTTGGAACCAAAAACGCACTGTGTTTTCTTTTGCGGCACCGACGCCATACACATCATTAATCCTTCGAGCCGTTTCTGCAGCACTGGTGCCACGGTGGAACTCGTACTCGTAAATAACGCGATATTTCAAGTTTTTTATTTTGTAAACTGAGTGACGCAAAGAAAAAAACAATTGAGGAAAAAACAAATGAATTATAATTTTCAAAACACAAATACATGAGTAAATAGCTGTATAAATTTGGATTTGGAATTCCTAACCAAAGAGAAAATATTTGAGATCAAATTTGCCAGTACGGCAAAACGCCAATTTCATATGTAAGGACCTAATATAAAATAGCTTTATTTATAAGAAGATTTCTCGCTCAAAATTTAGTGTATATAATATGAGTTTAAACCGCCAATCGGCCGTATTCTGAATAACAATATTGCTATTTCTTTATCTTGACAGTTATTGTATAACATTATAATGCCCCGGTTTTTAAGTTTTATGTTTGACAGGTTTGAAATTAATGAATTCAGCTCTAAAACGTTAAGAAACTTTAAGTTATTCACAATTATGAACATAATTTAATATCTAATTTTTTGAATTTCAAACCAATCAAACTTCAAACTTCAAAATTAATTCAATAGCTGTCGTATTGAGTCAAGCCACAGAAATAGCAATATTGCTTATTTCAGAATATGGCGAACGTGGCGAGTTACTTGGGCCAGGTTGTTTCAAGTTGGATTAAAATAAAAGTTCCGGGCCCGTAACCATCTCCACTCTCTGGCTAAACAATTGTAAATGGGGTTTTACGATATTCCTTTAGTGGAACGACCGAATTCTGTGGATTTTGGTAGTACTTACTAGTTTCATTCAATATTCTATTCTACTCACAAATGTGTTTCGAAAATCTGAAAATATTTGTTTTCAGAGAAGAATGTAGGTATAATAGGAAAAGGAGGATGCCTTCTCTCAACGTACATTTTTCATCAACGTACCTACATTCTAAGCGCACATGTTTCACCATAGGAATAAAAG
Source organism: Agrypnia vestita (assembly GCA_016648135.1). Lineage (NCBI taxonomy): Eukaryota > Metazoa > Arthropoda > Insecta > Trichoptera > Phryganeidae > Agrypnia > Agrypnia vestita. The sequence goes on along the minus strand of JADDOH010023338.1, from coordinate 39,090 downwards.
ACGCTTTCGGTGCTTCAGTCTTGAATTTTGAAGTTTATATACGTGTATAACTTAATATTTTACTGAAACCATATTAATAAATCAATTAGAAAAACATACAGAAAAAACAAATCCACGAAAAAATATTTGGCTGCTACCGGGATTCGAACCATGGATCTCCTCCTATCCGGGGCAGGCGCGTTATCCAGTTACGCTGTAGCGGCCTTGTACATTTCCGCGAATATGTCGCACTTATCTGTTTGTGTAAGTCTGCCCCGTATAGAAGGAGATCCATGGTTCGAATCCCGGTAGCAGCCAAAAAATCTTTGCTGTATGTTTTAGTCTAAAATCGACATCAACGCTCACTTTAGTACGATGCCATTTCATTTAAAAATGTTGGGTCCATGTAAACTCCGGGAAATAAATCGATATAGTGAAAGTTAACAGTGTTATTATTTTTAAATATAATTTAAAATGGCCTTTCATAAATATTCACAAGAAAATTTCGAAAAATTGTTGTTTTATATGATATCTATTTGTAGCACTCCGCTAATAGAGATCAGATCAACGCTGCTGAGTGAAAATTACCGTAAAACGAAGTATTTTTCGGTTGCGAATGCATGTACATACCTAAAAAAAATTTTTTCATGAATGTGTTAATATTATTGAAGATAAGATAACAATTTTGTCGTCCTTTTATTAGATAAAACCCTGTTGCATTATTATTTTATATACCTACAACACATAGGTATAGGTACGGCGAGACTTTATTCCATTTTCCATAGGGTTTTAATTTAATTAATTTAAATTCAGTAACTGCAGTAGGTAACAACTGGCGCTCCTAAAAATTGTCAAAAATACTTTATTTTACATATACGGAGATTTGATCAGATTTTTCTTACTTCTTTTTAGTGCCGGAGGTCTGGTTACTGCAGTTGCTCCTGTAGTAATAAACGGCAATGGAATATGGGTAGGATGGCCAGGAATTCATTTAGACGACCCCGATGAACCAATTCCAGAATCTGATCCCAATGACCAAACACCTACAGCTGGACTGAAGTCGAATAAGGTAGTGACAGTTCATTTTCCTAAATGAATATCAATTATGTTCAATAAAATTGATTAAATTCTCAATCGAAATGTGTTACAATAATATGACGCTGTATCCAATTGTGGAATAGTCAGTTTTGTGTTTCATCAGAATGAATTTTCATTGGCAAGTTAATTTTTAAGTATCTGTATAATTTATCTTTATTTCAAGGTTGTCGTGGTTAGTGCCGATAGAAAACTATTTGATATGTATTATAATGGTTGCTGCAATGGAACATTTTGGCCACTATTCCACTCCATGCCTGACAGAGCCACATTCATAGCTGATAATTGGAGAGCTTATGTCAAGATTAATCAAATATTTGCTGCCGATACCTTTAAAGCACTGAAAATCCTTGATAATGATAAGCAACCAAATGATCCTACACCAATTGTTTGGATACATGATTACCACCTTATGTTAGCTGCTAATTGGATAAGACAGGTACATTTAATCATTTTTATTATGGCTCCATCAAGCTTACATAGCGAAGATATTATTGATGACATATAAATAAATCAATTTTATTATTAGTACATATTTAAAATAAATTTTTATCATTTTTAGGCAGCTGAAGACAACAACATGCCATGCAAAATAGGGTTCTTCCTTCACATACCTTTCCCTCCTTGGGATATATTCCGTCTCTTTCCGTGGTCTGATGAAGTTCTGCAAGGAATATTAGGTATTTAATAAATAAAATTAAAATATTTTTAAAAAACCCTTATACTTGTGTTATACTTAATGTCTTATTAAATTTCTCTATTTCCTTACAGGCTGTGATATGGTAGGATTCCACATCCAAGACTACTGTTTGAATTTCATTGACTGCTGCCAAAGAAATCTAGGATGTCGTGTTGATCGGAAAAATCTTTTGGTGGAGTTGGGTGGCAGAACCGTACGAGTTAGACCGCTTCCCATTGGTGTTCCTTTCGACAGATTTGTAGAATTGGCAGAAAATGCTAAAGCTTTATTGCCTAGTAATCAGAAAATCATACTAGGGGTTGACAGATTAGACTACACCAAAGGATTAGTGAATAGATTAAAAGCGTTTGAAGTGCTCCTAGAGAAGCACCCTGAGCACAGAGGTGATGTAACATTGTTACAGGTGTCGGTGCCTTCTAGAACAGATGTCAAAGAATATCAAGATTTGAAGGAAGAAATGGATCAATTAGTTGGAAGAATAAATGGAAGATTTACTACACCGAGTTGGTCACCAATTAGGTAATAAAGATAACAGTTATTTACATTTGGACAACATTTTTAAAACAATTCTTGACTAAGAATTTAATGTTTTTTTTTCATAGGTATATTTACGGATGTGTTGGTCAAGATGAGTTAGCTTCGTTCTACCGAGACGCCGCAGTTGCGTTAGTAACACCACTCAGGGATGGAATGAATCTTGTGGCCAAAGAGTTTGTAGCCTGCCAAATAAATGTTCCGCCAGGTGTATTGATTGTGTCACCGTTCGCAGGAGCTGGTGAAACAATGCATGAAGCTCTCATATGCAATCCTTATGAAATAGATGATGCTGCAGAAGTTATTCACAGGTAAAATAGACTACGTTAATTCAACAATGGATTTCATTCACTATTTATTTTTATATTTTTGATATTTTCATCTACTATTATTTATACACTAAAAATATTTTGTCTTTAGAGCTCTCACAATGCCTGAAGATGAGCGGACTCTGAGAATGAACCACTTAAGACGACGAGAAAGAGTCCATGATGTTAATCATTGGATGAAGAGTTTCCTAAAAGCCATGGACTCTTTGGAAGAAGAACGTGATGATATTGGTGCCACAACGATGCATCCTGTTACCATTGATGACTTTGATGACTACCTTTCAAAGTATGATTTTTTAATCAATATAACAAAAACTATAAAATACAATCACAGAGAAACTAGGGGTCCAACTGAAATGTGTTTATATTATTAAAATTATATTAATTAATTCAACTAAATAAAAATCAAACCAATGCATAATATATGTAACACTTAACTAATTTTATAAGTACATAGGAATATACATTCCAGGAATGTTAAATGTGCTTTTAATTATGTTTTTCTTTTTAAAACAAATTGTAATACTTAGTACTTTTAATATTTTTCAAACTATGCTAAACTCTTATACTAGATACTAAAAGGTCTTGATGATCTTACCGGACAAGGATTAAATCCTCAGCAACATGATTATTTATCGAAAAATATATTATTTATTGTTCTAAACTGCCCAAACATTTATTTACTCATAATGTTTACCAAATGAATCTTTAATCATCGTACAAAAACACAGAGTTTAGGCCCCGACTTTCTCAAAGATATTTTGCCACTCCAATTAGTCATGAACTGTATCCTTATTTACGTTTTATTTCAGATATATTGGACATACACACAAACTTGCTTTACTCTTGGATTACGACGGAACACTGGCACCTATTGCTCCACATCCGGATCTCGCTACATTGCCATTTGAAACAAAAAATATTTTACAACGGCTTTCAAACTTATCTGATGTGTATATTGCAATTGTGTCTGGAAGAAATGTCGATAATGTTAAAAATATGGTAAATAAATGTTCTATTAAAGTTAGATCATTTAAAATGTTACGATTTCTTACACGTAGTCCACAAATATTTAATTAGATTTTTTTCCTATACTTTAAAACAATTACCAACTTTTTTATTGCTATAAATCAATGCTGTCTTGATAAATATTCCAATGTCTCCCATATCTCTTTTTTTACAAATTTTTCAAACAAGGAAGTTACGTACATCTGATTGGGAAAAACTCATACTTCATAAACAAAGTGCATTCAATATTGTGACTATTAATATTCTTCTTTTACACTCAATATAATTAAGTAAAACTTTTAAAAAATAGTGTGTATGTATGATGTAAAATGAAAAAAATACATGAAATTGAACAACTAAAATGCAAAGATTTATGGAGTACAACACAGTCAGAATTATTAACTCTTTGTGTTAATTTAGTTTTGTTAGTGCATCGGTCTGACGAAGATACAGATCGAAATTGGTCAATGTCAAAATAGTCAATATGGTTGTTTAACACAAAGTTAGTGATTGATTAAAATTGATTGATGTGATTGATAAAAAAAAAATTATGGTAGAATTGGCAGTTCTACGATTATGGCCAAATAGATCTCTGCCAATTAATGATACTTTAACTGGTTATTTTCGGTAGTTATTTGAGATTTGTATATAATTGTATTGATGATTGATAACTAAGATCTAGTACCTACCGTCGAATTGCAAAAAATCTCATTGATAAAATTGCCCAAAAATTCACATTGATCGAACTCAAAAATCGAATTGCAAAAAAAATTGCAAGTCATCGATACATTAATTCTCAAATAACAGTTAGTGTGTCATCAGTTAAAATACCATCACCACTGCCAATTGATTAGAATTTTTAGTTCTATGAAGATATTTATTTCAAAATTTACTTGTGTAATACACGCTGTGTACGCAATAATATAAATTCCAATAATGCAGTCTATGCTAAAATTAATCAATCTAAAAAATGTTACTAAAATAATGCCGTACATATGTGTAAAATAAGAATCATCATTGATGGATCTTATTTTTAGGTTGGAATTGAAGGAATTACTTATGCCGGAAATCATGGCTTAGAAATATTACATCCAGACGGAAGTAAATTTGTTCACCCAATGCCTGTAGAATTTGAAGACAAAGTCACCGAATTACTCAAAACTCTGCAAGATCAGGTTTGTGAATCTCCCATTAATTGATATGTCCTGCACCTTACTGTCTGCATTCCTTTTAACGAGCAAAAAGTACTGTCTCTTCCAGACTCTGTCTCTCTATCTGAATAGTTTAGTAACACACTGCATTTATTAATTACACTTGATGGTGAGGGTAATCTCTCTCACCTTGAATCTATACTAATAATAAAATAATTTAATCTATGTATGTATTCAGTACAAAGTTGAGTTTAGTGAATAAAATATTTACAATTGTTACAGAATGTGATAGCTGTACCTACAACCATGTTATCTAAAAACATCAATAAAATATTTATTTACTCAAACAAGATATTGCTTATTGATTTATAATGCTTGCGTGCACTGTAATCTTTGCTCTATAATTAAATATTCAAAAGCTATTTAAATTCAGCCATGGTTAGGTGAACCAGTTGGGAAAATTAGGAAAAACACATAATATAATAATATAAATCCCTCTTCAAGCGCAAGAGTTAGGGCCAGTTGTTTCAAGTTGGATTAAAGTAAGAGTTAGTTAAAAGCATAGATATTTACGAAAACGGATCGTCTGATTGTTGGAGAAAGCAAAAATCTATGCTTTAAACGAATGCTTACTTTGATCCAACTTGAAACAACCGGGCCTTAGTCTCTTTTTGGAGAGGTAGCGATAGAAATTATGTATTTTGTAGTTTTAATAGACTGACTAGAAAAAAATATAATAAAAATGTACATATACAAAATTAAATAAATAAAAAATATGTATACATATTTTCAAATTTAGATTAAGAATTAATTTTTTTTTAACAAAACAATCCGCCTCTAATGCAAAATGCAGTACATATATGAAAGCACGTCCCTTGATTAGACCTGTTTTATAGGTTTGTAAAGATGGTGCATGGGTAGAGAACAAAGGAGCCCTCCTGACATTTCATTATCGAGAAACACCATTACATCTAAGGAATGCCCTTGCAGAACAAGCGAAGAATATAATTGAAAAGGCAGGATTCAAAGCCGCTGCTGCCCACTGTGCCATTGAAGCGAAACCACCAGTACAGTGGAACAAAGGTAAATCTTTTCATCTTGGAACGATTATGCCTTATGTATACTTTTTATATATATATTTTGCAATAACATGTTAAAATCACATGTTAAAAAATACACACTTACCCACTCTGAATTTATTTTAAAAATTGTCTCTAAAATAAATTGTTTCCAATGTTTAATCTGTTTGAAATAAGTTATAAATTTTGTATCAAGGTATCATGCAAACATCCATCCACCTCACCCTTAGCTGATATTATTTTTATTTGATGTCATTCAAAATCAGGGTGTAAAATTACTTCTTTCTAATAGGTCGAGCCTCCATATACATCTTAAGAACAGCCTTCGGTGTTGATTGGAGTGAGAGAATCAGAATTATATATGCTGGTGACGATGCAACCGATGAAGATGCCATGCAAGTGAGTCATTTTTAATTTATTCACATTCACAGCCTCTTTTGTATATGTAATAAAATTATATAGATATATAAAAGTTTTTATACAAAAGGATAATATATAAAGGTCTTCCATAACTAAGCTGGATCCTCAGACCACTGAGCAAATATTATTCTCCTGGACCAAACTAGCATATTGATATTATATTGTTATATGTACTGTACAGTTGTGAATTTTAAGTTAGTTAAACCAGTTCAAAGGAAAATTGGTGATATTAAAGAGTAAAGGGGAATAGAGAACTTAACTATGTTTCTAAACATATTACATAATTTCAAATATTTGTTTAAAATTTATTTGACATTTACTCCATATATGTACCTACATGTATATGTAAAAAATAAGATTTCTCTTGTGTATAATTAGTAAAGAGGTGCATGGAAACTGATGTAAAATGCAAGGAAAAAAACTTGGTTAAATGAATCTGGTTACTTAAAATAAATTCTCAAGAGAAGAGATCAATCCTGAGAGGGTGTAACGCTCTTCATAAAAATGCAATAATAAAATCCCTTTGGAGGACCAAATAAAAGTTTTATTATTTTTCATCACCGTCAAAGTCGCCAGGTTTTTTAAGATTAGACTATCTCGATTATGACTATGCTTTTGTTGGTGATTTAAGTTAATCCTTTTTACACATGCATAATAATACCCTTTTCAAAACAATTCATTTACATTATCACACCAACAACAACTACATCCTCTATTATTCTCTATACAGGCACTGAAAGGAATGGCAGCTACATTCAGAGTCGCGTCATCTCATATAATCAGGACATCAGCAGAAAGAAGATTGCCATCTACAGACTCTGTTCTTACTATGCTGAAGTGGGTAGAGAGACACTTCAGTCGGCGTAAGCCTAGAGCTAATTCTTTAACGTATAAAACAACACGCAAACGCGATGTGGTAAAAATGCACATGTCTTTTGACATTAAAAACAAAAATGGGTTCAGTGGAAGCTCTGATGATGCCCTTTCTAATTAATCGTTTATTATTTTATAAAATATATTATTGATTTTGTAACGAATACCTACTTTGTTTTTATAAAAGTAATAATTATTTTACAAGAAAAAATGTTGCATACTTTCCCGCAAGTCAAAATCAACTATTTTTATAAAGGACAGAAATGGCTCGAAAGTTTTGTTTCTTGTTTACGATATGAATGTGATAAATATTATGTTTAAGATCCCTAAAAATTGTAATAATATCTGCAAGTACAACCCCTAAGAAGGTCAGAGTATCTCAAGCCACATTATGTAAATATTTAATTGCATCAATATTTTCATGACTTATAAACTATATTCAGTACCTCCAATTTTTTCATTTTAAAATACATCATAATAATCATTTAGAGTATTTGAACTTCAAAAACATGGATACAACAAAAATGTACTTATTGGTCAATATATAATTTTGTCCTTACGATATCTATGGATTAATCCTTGTTGCCAACAGTATTTGGTTTATATTGTGGCAAGATGTAGGCATTAATATTTTGTTATTATCTAAGTATGCAGTGGACCCTCAATATTTATTATGAATCCATTCCCGAAGGAAGGATGAATATCAAAAAAGATGAATATCTAACAAATGTTTCGCATAGAAAAAATTATTTAATTCACTTCCAGCCCCAAATTTAGCTTATCTATTCTTTAACAAACAAAAATTCACTCGCTTACTAAAATCAATCTCGGAAATCGCAAATACATTTTAATTGCATTTTAACCACCAGCGAAGAAACAAACATGCACACATTCACCAATTTGAAGTATTCAACATGAACATTTCATTCGTAGTGAGTTTTATTTTAATACACTCGCGAACAGGTTGAATCGTTACTACATGAACCATATAAAGTAAGCTGGGAGTTCGTGAACCCATTCATACATTGTAGCATGAAGTCCCATACACCTAGGATTCTTACTTTATTTTTTCATTAGTTCATATGTAAACATTTCTCTGTGAGGTTATGTCATGTCATCATATGCCATCATACGTGCGAAATTGAAATTTGTATTTCTTTCACATATGAATTAGTTTTTATTTTTATTTTCGTAATTGTATTGATGAACGCTATATGCACAAGTTAATGGGACTCTGTTTTTTAATACTCTTGTGTTTATTCTTTTTTTGTACTTAAACGTTGTTTTGCATTACATTGCACGCGTTTAAGATTTTATATAAATATATTTTATGCTACAAATATATTATAACTGTACACGTCACAGTTAGTTATATTATAATCTAATATGTATTATACTTTAAAAATATCATTTTTATTTTAATTGTGGCTTTTGTATGACATTGAATATGTTAAAGATTTTATTCAATACAACAGCGTATTCGTAATTTTTTTTAATTATTTATTATTAGAAAATGATCACAGTTTTGATAAAAATTTAGGACTTTCTATTTTACACGTAAATAATTTTGGTCTGAAATTGAATAATTTAGAATCATTAGAAATTAGTAAAGCATGTAATTGTAAAAAAAATATTATTAATAATCAATTAAATTTAACTACTAGACCAATTCAAAATTTTTTTCCAAAAATTGCGAGTAATTAAGAACTTCAGTAATAATATTTAAAAATAATTTTTCAAATAATTTAGAAAAACAAGAGACAAAAGACATTTCATTCTGATATTTTGACAGTTATACAATACCCTGACAATGGAAAGGTTTTTCTGAAACATGTTGGTGTAATTATTAATCAAATAAAAGAAGTAGATATACACAAATAATACAATCAATATTTTTTTTATTATCACTATTGCAAGCTATCTATGAAGCATTTTTAACATGATTTTTAAATTGCATTTTTTAAATATTTTATATTACACCAGTGTATATAAAAATTTAGTTCGGTAAGTCACCACCCGCCAAATCTAATTGTTTAGGCTCTGCATCAGTATATACACGTCACGTAATATAAACACAACATCAGCACCTCGCTTACACATCACGGGAACGGCCGACAAGTAAACTATTTATTTGTGTGTTGTGTCCGAGGTCACACACCCTGTTGTAATGGGATCCATGGTTGTTTGTTGATGTTAGTGTTTGAAGTATAGAAGTAGATGTTCAAATAAAATGTGTGAAGTATAACGAAGTATTTCATTGGACTGCTCAGTACGGAGTGGACTCATCACTATTAACCACTAATCGAGTAGTTGAATATCAAAACCTACCCAACGCCAAAAAGTATTTTTTTGGGAGAGCAAAAAAAAAATATTTTACATCTTGTTATAATTTGAATAAAATCAAATAATTAGTAATGGAATAAGGAATTAAAAATAAAACAATAGTGATATAAAATGTAAATAAAATATGTATGTATATTTCATGAGTTATTTCAATATGTATTTGAAATGGACTTAATACAATTTGAAACCAAACAATGGATTTAGGTTGCTTGTGAAATTGAAGCATTAGGATTTAAGTTGATTTTGAAGTTCTATGAAATAAATATATTCATTGCATTATCAGGGGTGTAGTGAAATAAATTTCTCAGTAATTTAAGAAGGTAAAATATTATTAAATGTTTTTGAAACCTTTATGAAACAACAATGAAGATACATATTCATATTTTACTCTAGTGAATTTGGATGTAGGTATGTTTTGAAATTCTAGCTGATTTTTAACAGGCAATAACTTCAGATTGATAATTGTTATGATAGTTAACTAATATGTAAAATGTAGGAATGAACTTAGAGAATGTATTGACATTCAAATCTAAAAAAAAACAAAAATGGCGGTTGAGTAGGTTATGACAGTCAACTCACTTATTAATGCTATATCATTATGACAGAGATTTGCTCCTGTGATACCGTAAACTAAATTTACTTTTTTAATGAAAAAACAGTGATTGTTGTCGAATTTTTATTTTATAGAGGTTACAATATTGTTGGAAGGGGATATGCCTTGCATTATGACATCAGTGTTGTCAGTTCTGGGGATTGATGTCCTGATGGTTCATCAACATTTCTGGAAGATCCACCAGCTTATTTTGTTTCTTTTTTTTTTAATTTGTGTGCAAACAGACCATTAACAAATGAGTTGATACGCTGATTATTATATTTGGGTGCCATCTCTCGATGAAATTTTGAATCACCGCTGGAGAGTAACTAAATGAACGGGCAAATTTCAGACAAAAATAACTACAAAAAGGCGAGATGAATATCAACATGGATGAATATTGAGGGTCCACTGTGCTAATAATTTATTATCATCAAAATTTTGCTTATAGTTTCCCTTACTTTCTAGGACCTATATTGTGATGAACGAAAAGCCAAATACATAGTGATTGATAATATAAATAAGTAGTAGTTAAGGTTAGTGAATGGCTGTAATAAGTTTCTATACGTAGCTTATCTTGAAGAGATATAAAAGTTTAATAATCACTTATAAATTATTATTGATCATTTCAATATCATTCTACATGAAAATCTATAGAAAATATCTTGTATATACCAGGTTTAAAATTAAAATAATTTAAGTACTTAGTTTTCTTCTCAAAATATTGATTTATATAAATTTAAACTGAATTAAAATTAAGTACAATTTGTGATGTTATTTATACATTAAGTAGAGCAATATTTATATAATATTATTGATTTACACTTTAATGAAATGCAATATACATTAAAAGAGAAACACCTACAATTCTGGTTTTAATTTACTGGAGAATATTATATATCATACATAATGCAATGCAATGCAGCATCTGCATTTAAAGATTTTGAAAAAAAAGGATTCATTATTTCAACTTAAGAAGATAAAAGGAATAGAAGATTAAAAGTTAATCCTGAATGATTATTACATTATCGGACATATTCTGAAAATAACAAGATTGTTGTTTTGGTAAGTTTTGTTAATCGTTACCCCAACACTTAAAAATAAACAAGACTGTCTTATTCGGTGATTACTACCCCCACACTCAAAAACAGGCAGGACATATTTATTCATGCCTGTCAAAACACAAGTAGAAGGCGACCAAAGACAGCAAATATATAGAACGGGAATATTTTCTCTTCCCACTAGTTGGCAACATGTACTGAAGAATGATGGAAATTTTATTTCTCAATGAAATATATACATATATTTTTTTTAAATTGATTTTTCTTTACTATGAAAAAACCATAAAACTTTCTGATACCCTTGAAAAAAATTTAATCCGAATCCTGCTCTGTAGGTATTCTTCTTTTCATATAAATCATTTTAAACTGTATATGTACTTTGAATGAGTTTGAGAAAAAATAATTAAATGAAGAAAAATGTCAACTTAACAGGGCCGGCTGTATCAACTTGTATCATAGTTGGTTTAGGTTGAAAATGTGTCATCAAAAATATTTTTTCAATGTTCAACATTGTAGTGTCGGAATGTAACATATTATGTAGAATGCCACGGATTATTCTGACGATTGTGTAGTATTCAACTATTTACGTAGATCTCGAACAATACTTTTACTGTCGGAAGAAATGGATTTTTTGACACTGTTGAAAATAATTTTGTGTTCTATATCTCATCATACATCAGGTTTTGATAACTCTACATTCATATGCCACAGGATAGATGAAAAGGTGGGTAGGTATTGTATATGGAGTATTGTTTCTTGGATTGTGAATATGATAAGCCGTTACCGACAATTCAATTCGTCAAAACATTGAATAAAAACGATTTTGATGACACGCACTATATGCAAGTGATTTTCGGTTTAAACGAACTATAATCCAAGTTGATACAACCGGCCCATAGTCATATATGTGCAAAATTTCAATACTTTATATAAACTATATGGATGTGTTGAGATTCAATTCTCAATGTTTCGCTGGAGTCGTATCACAACATCATCAGGAGAGTGCCGAGGAGGTCAAGGATATACTAATTATATCTCACGCGGATGTAGATTTTATGCACTCCAAGGAGGTGTGTTGCTTCATTCTATGCTACATGTCTTTGGTGTGCTATTGATGCAACACAAGTCTTCAGACTTTTCTGAGTCGTATTTTAAAGGTAAGGGTAAAATGCTGTCTACAGAACCGTACCATATACGATTGACGGGTAAGAGAGTCCATTGAAATATACAATCGCCTAAACTTCAATAGAGATGATAGTTACAAATTATCAAGTATATGGCTACCTGCTCTAAATATTATTACCATGTTAATATTTTACTCATAATAATGAGTGCAAAAAAGCGATTATAAATGTATATACCTACATAGATCTATATATACATTTATGATTTTAAAAATATTGAACTCGAGTCTAATACAAACCAATATTTTTGACCAAGAATACAAAATGAGTTAATTCTTATAATGTCTCAAAAATTAAGTTTATTTTTAAAATTTTCTTAAAATAAATTTTCTTGGTAGGTACTCAGGTTGAAGAAAGCTTAATCAAAATATATATGAAAAGAAACCTGTGTTTCTTCTACCCGCCAATTTTTCTCCACAACCACCCGCCGGTGGTTATGGTGGTGGATAACCCTTGGTGTCACATTGAAAATATGCGAGTTTGATGGGGGTGGCTGTGCGTGGGTGGGAGTGGGTGACAAAAATGTGCTTTCTAGAACATTTGTTACGCATGGGAACGCAACAGGCGGCCCCCAGTAGATAATGACATAAAAACAATGAATAAAAATGTGTGTATATTTGTGTGTCAAAGGACAATGATAATTTTAATAATCTGATAATTAATAATCTGATAATTTTGTGAATAATATATTTTTTCTTTGGGGCCCCAAATCGTTTGCGAACTTGTATGTTTTGTTAGATTAAGTACCTTTTGTATAATTTATTACCTTTTGTATAATTTGTATGTTTTTAAATATTTCTTATATTTTTATTCTGTGTTTTTTGGAAAATAAACTGACTGGGTTTTGGCGGTCTTATTAATTCTGAATGCTGACGGGAGATAACAGGGATTGTGCATATAGAAAAACCCGCGAGACGCGCATCTCATTTTTGGAAGATGACGACGATCTCGCGGATTACAAATAACATTAAAAAACACATTTTTTTACATTTCTTTTACTAACTGCGCAATAGATTGGCAGGTAGCCGTCTGAAAGGGGGCCCGAAACAGCGTGCGCACCCCTCACGCGGCATCCAATACGGTGAAGCTGGGTTTATGGACCACACGCCGGCGTCCCGTGAAGGGCGTCCGGGCCGTAATGCGAAAAAATTCGCGAGATGAATTTTTTAAAAAATGCACAAAACCTGGCATGTCGTATACCGTTGGATTCGGCATGTCATTTCCTGTCAGGATTCACTAAAAAATAAACAATCGGATTGGTTTTGAGGGAGATATATCGAGAGATAAGATTCGGCCCTTTTGAGGCGAATTACGGTCGCTGACACATCCGGACACATTAGTCATAATTAAATTCATATGCGGATGTGTCAAGCGCCCAAATTGATATAATTTGTACATATGTACGTCTCTCCAATCGAGAGAAATCTTAGATAGACGAGCCAAACGCGCCGTCTAAGCACTACAGCGGCACGGTATTACACGCGCCTGCGACTCTTTTCCGTGCGGATGCAAGTGGTCCATCACTCTCCGCTACTGCGCCATCTCAAGATTTATCTCCCCTCCAAGACTAATCCCATTTTGACCGTTAAAATCCCGTTATGTTTATTTTTTGGTATAAATAAAGGAAGGTGAAATGGACCAGGCAGTGTGAAATCCTCGCTTTTCTTGTGCTTTTATCGGTCGTAATGTCCGTCACTCTGCCGGTTCAGTGCACCGTTTTTGTATAGTCTGAACCTGTGTTTTATTTAAAATCTCTTTCCTGTTCAGTAAAATGTGATAAAAGTGTAGTAATATAAATTTTGTAATTTTTCAAATATTCTAAATATTTTAAATTTTTAAAATTTTTGAATTTTTTAATTTTTTAATTAATTAATTATTGATTAAAATATCACAAAACTCGCGTGTCCGCGGCAAGGCGTCGGATCGTGCAACCTCCCTATTTTACAAATCTACTAAATCGTTGCCGTTCGCCATTTTGTGTGGAACAACATTGTTTTGTTATGGAAAGGCCGCAAATGCTTCAGATTGTTTCAAAATAGGCGCGCCGACTGTGTTAGTGAGGCTAGAAGGTTCCGGAAAAACCTGCTCTAGAAAGTTCTGGAAGAAGAAGGTTCTAGGAAATTCCCGAAAGTTCTATAAGGTTCTAAACTGAGTGGCGGAATGTGTCGGTGTGTCTAGAAGGTTCCTGTACATTCGATAAATTTCTTGAAAGTTCTGGAAGGAGAATGTTCTAGAAGGTTCACGAAAGTTCTATGACGATCCAAACAATGTACTAAAAATCTACGCGTGCAAAGCCACGCGGGCACAGCTAGTATTATTTATCTAGAATGCTTGCCTACCTGACATTAATAATATAGATTGGATGTCTATCGTGGTGTGGTTTGTTAGAAAAGAATCTGAAGAAATTTGAAATCATTTTTTTGGTTTTATAGAAATAGATAATAAAACTGATCGAGTTATTAACCAGAAAATATACAGGCGGACCTCGACATTCGAGCATTTGACGTTCGCACAATTCGCTATTTCGCACATTGTCATGCTGTGGGGTAAAGATATCCCCCTCTCGTTCGCTTACAAGCAAGTGGAATCCTGGTGAATCCACTTGCATCTTGCTTCCTTCCGTCACTTTGCTTGTGAGCTAGCTAGGATAGAGATTTAGTCTTGCGCAGGAAGGAAAGATAATAATTTACCATTTAAAATGTTATTAATCTTAGACAATGCTCCAAGACACCCAAAATCTCTACAGAATTTATACACGGAAATCAATGTTGTATTTCTTCTTCCCAATAATATCTGCCTTATACAGCCTATGGACCAAACGGTGATAGCTATGTTTAAACGATAATTATATGAGGTCAATAATGACTCAGGCTATCGAGGCAACTGACAGGGATGGTGGGCCTACATTAAAAGAATTCTGGAATAACTACAATGTATGAAACGCAATAAACAATATTGGAGACACGTGAGACATATAGCATGGGCTGAAATAAAAGAGTCAACCATGAAAGATTCATGGAAACAATTTATAAATTGTGATGAAACTCCAGAAACTATCACAATTGATATAGTCCGCCTAATGAATGAACTAAACTTAGATGTTACTAATGAGTTAATGAGATGATAAAATCTCATTTAGAACCTCTAACAAATGAATGTTTAGTTGAGCAACAGGAGTATAAAAATGAAATATGTAATGAAAGTGAGGAAGAAGAAGTTGATCAAATCATCAAGACTTTAACAATGAAAAATATGAATGAAGCCTTTATGCATCTTGACAATTTTTTAAATATTATGGAAGATTGTGATCCCAATGGAGAACGCATATCTCGAGTGTGTAGGCCGATCAATAAAGACATAGCATGTTTTAAAATACTATATGAAGAAAAGAGAAAGAAGAATGGCAAACAATTAGCTCTTGATAACTTTTTAAGGGAAACACCCACAAACCCCACTTAAACATGTCTCTTAAACCACTTTAACGACTCTTAAACATCATATATTTACTTGATAAATAAATATTTTAAAATACATACAATTTTAATTTTTTTTACTTCCCTCTACTTTCGAACATTCAACATTCGCACACATTTTCAGGAACCAATTATGTGCGAAAGTTGAGGTCTGCCTGTATATTTAATATAATATAAGCGATCTTAATATAATATGTATGTACAAAGGGTCAGAGTTTTCTATAAATTATATTAATATTTATATTTAAAAAAATTGAGTATCTCGTCACTTGATTTTTTGATAAAAACTATATAATTCATTTATTTATTTATTTATATTATATATCCGAATTAAAAACAATGATGAGCAAAAAAATATTAGGGTATAACAATGATGAGCAAAAAAATATTATTTATTAAAAAAAAATATTATAAAAAAAATATATCAATATATATATGTAACAATACTGTTGAATTGTAATGTCTCTCAGAGAATATTTTCTAAATTTAATTTACTTAAACATCCTAAAAATTAATTACATTGCTTGTTTTTTTTTGTGCATTACCGTGTTCAGTGCTTGTTTTATGCATTGAACAAATAATATATTGTATTAGTGCTGTGAAATTTCTGATTTTGTCTCTTAAATATCAGTGAACTGTGAACAGTAAGTTGTAATAGTGATAAAAATCATCAACATGGCTAAATGTATGAAATGCCAAGTAGACTTTGAAGAGAAGCAGCTTGTGGTATGCGATGCCTGTGAAAAATTGATATGTAGTGGGTGCGCTGAGCTAACTGCTTCTGAAATGAAGTGTATGACATTAAAAAAGAGGCAACTCAAGTTCTATTGCCATGTATGTGATGAAGGGATGAAAACAGCCATATTACAAATACCTGAATTGCTAAAGAAGGTTCTTGAACTCACCGATGAAGTGAAATATCTGAAGAAAAAATGTAACAACCATTTTATGGATGTGTTGGAAGAGTTGAACGATCGTCAAGAAAGGGCAAATAATTTAATAGTTTTTAACTGTGAGGAGTCTAGTGAAAAACTACCTATGGACAGAAAATTACATGATACTAACCAAGTTAAGAAGATCATGAATATTGTTACTGGAAAAGAAATTACTCCACGGGCAGTCATAAGGCTAGGAAAAGTTGAAAGCGCTCATCTGGAATCTCGCCCCAGACCCCTGAAAGTGATTTTGGATTCACCCATGCTAGTGAGAAATGCTCTAAAAAATAAAAGTAACCTGAATGGCTCTGACAAAAAAAAAGTATTCATTAAGTCCGACCTAACAATCAAACAAAGAACCCAACTGAGAGAGCTATCGGAAGAACTGAAGTTGCGTAGAGAGAAGGGTGAGAGCGATATTACTATTAGGTATATAAATGGAACACCTAAGATTATTAAAATTCCTCCAAAAAACATGTAGCATCACAGCTGATGGAAATCACTCTCTTGTATACAAATCTCAATTCCCTCATGGCTAAATTCCATGAGTTTGTTGTGGAGGTTGACAGATATAAACCTGTGTTTGTAATAGTAACAGAGACGTGGCTTAACTGTGATATACCTGATGTGTTGGTGAATATACCTGGCTATGTTTTACATAGAAGAGATCGGAAAGATAGAAGAGGAGGGGGAGTTGCTATATATGCTTCTAGTATGCTTAATAATTGTCCAATACAGATAGTGGAAAACAACCCTCTTAATATCGAGAACATTGAAATTGTGACCTTACATGTCAAGATCTGTGATGTTTCATTTAATCTAATCGGTGTATACCGACCTCCTGATACATTAAGAGTGGATAATTTTAACCTGATAGCATACATTAAAGAATTATCAGAGACCGGCCTAACTATTATGCTCGGTGACTTTAACTACTCTCGCCTGCATTGGCCGTTGGCTGAGATTGGCTCTGGAAATAACCAAGATAATGATTTCGCAAATATGTTTACCGAGAGTAGCCTTTTCCAATTTGTTGACCAGCCGACAAGATATAGAAGTAATAACGAACCTTCCCTGCTGGACCTCATCCTCAGCAATGACGAAAATATTGTTACTGAAATTGTTTATCTTCCACCGGTGGGTGTGAGCGATCATGTCATATTACTGGCTACCATGCAACTTTATAGCGGCAAAGAAATGCATGATGCTGAACAAAGGTATAAACATAATTTCTGGCGTGTGGACTTTGATAGAGTGAATGGTGTCCTAGCGAACCTTAACATACCCCATGGCTATTCCAGTGGGAATATAGATAACATGTGGGACAATTTCATGGAAATTTTTCATGACAATATAGAATCCTGTGCCCCACTTGTCTTAAATAAAAATCTTAAGTCAAAATGTAAACCGTGGATTTCCAAACAAATAGCTGATTTAACCAAGGAAAAAAGGAAACTGTGGAACATATATAAGAAGAATCTGAACCCGGGAGATTATAAGAAATACAGAGTGCTAAATAATAAAATAACTTCAGAAATAAGGAATTCTAGGAAAAGTTATGAACAATCAGTTGTTGATAAAGGTCCAAAGGCATTTTATAGTTACACTCGTAGACTGTTGGCATCAAGATCTACAGTACCAAGAGTCTTGCGTAATGATGAGGATGGCTCTATAGTTGTGTACCCCCAGTGTGTTGCTGATTTATTTGCTTCACAGTTTGTCAAATCATATGTAAAAGAACCAGGCGGAGCACTGCCGGCAATGGACTATCCCCAGCGTTCTGCCAATTTGATAACAACAGTTTCCATAACATCGGAACTTATTGAGAAACAGCTGAAAAATCTTAAGGAGGATGCAGCTCCTGGTCCTGATAATATTCCTTCTGTTGTACTGAAGCGTTGTGCTGGTCCCTTGAGCGCCATTATTGCCCCCATAATGCAAAAATCTCTTGATGAAGGAAAACTACCCGCGGATTGGAAGAGGGCAATAGTAACTCCCATTTATAAGAAGGGAGACAAATTGAATCCAGCCAACTACAGACCTATAAGCTTAACATCAGTTCTGTGTAAGGTAATGGAGAGAATTATCGCTGAGGACTTACGAAGATTTATGGAAGACAACGGCATTGTAGATTTGGATCAGCACGGATTTGTGCCTGGACGTTCCACTGTGACTAATCTTCTCACATGTCTAGAAAGGTGGTCCACTAGTTTTGATAGCCATGAACCTATAGACATATTTTATCTTGATTTTGAAAAGGCTTTTGACAGAGTCCCACTTAATAGATTAATCGCTAAGTTAGAACATCTAGGAATCCGTGGTTCACTACTTCAATGGATTAAGAGCTTTTTGACTGAGCGCTCCTTTGCTGTCCGAGTGGGTGACTCTCTATCTGCACCGCAAGTAGTTTTAAGTGGAGTTCCACAGGGGAGTGTGCTGGGACCAATTCTCTTTATTTTATACATTTTGGATCTTCGTGCTGCTGTCCAGTCCACTGTGAGTTTCTTTGCTGATGACACAAAATATTTCGGTAACCCCCTTACTGACCATGAGGTGTTACAGAGAGACTTAAATCAATTATCGGAGTGGACAAAGCAGTGGCTCATATGTCTTAATGTTGACAAATGTTGTGTTCTCCATGTCGGCAAGAATAACCCAAATATTGAGTATACCTTAAACGAAAGCCTGATTAAGTCAGTGGTCTCGCAGAAGGATCTGGGTGTTACTATTACCAAGGACTTTAAATGGTGTGAGCACATAGCGAGTGTGGTTAAGAAGGCTAACTCTATTTTGTATTTAGTGAGAAGATCATTCCAACATCTGACAGTACCACTATTCACAACTATTTATAAGACGTATGTGAGGCCTCTCCTCGAATATGCCTCTCAGATCTGGAATCCATATTTTGTTAAAGATATAGTTTTACTGGAAAATGTTCAGAGACGAGCCACAAAATTGCCCTTGGGTCTTAAAAACCTGGAATATGCGGAAAGGCTGAGAGTATTGAAACTGCCCACTCTTCAGGAGCGACGAGCAAGAGGTGACCTCATCGAGACATTCAAGATTCTATCGGGCTACTACAATATTCCTAATATGACAGATATGTTTGCATTTAACACTAATGTTGGCCTTCGAGGACATCATCTGAAGTTGAACAAGTCTCGGTTCTCGTGTAACCCAAGAAAGCATGCATTAAGCAATAGAGTGGTCAATATGTGGAACAGTTTGCCCGAGGATGTTGTGTCTGCAGCCAGTGTCAACCAATTTAAGAATAGGCTGGATATTCAAATGAGAGACAGTGATATGGGCCTATCAGCTTAAGCTGCCTGCCCATTATCAATAATAATAATAATAATAATTTAAATTATAATGTTTTCTGCATCGCTTGCAATTCGCGTATGCCAAATCTCAAATGGAAATTCTTCTTTAACATTTTAAACTGGTGATAAATAATACATAAAACTTAGTGTTAGAAATAATAAATATCAAAAGATCACTCATCTACACCAGGACACTTGCCCTTGAAAAAATCAGAGTCAGGCCATATTCTGCAGTTCAGTCATCATATACTTATTATGTTCACCAAAAAAAATCGGGTGACCAGATACTCTCCCAAAATTATATATAAATAACAATAAAATCATTACATTAATAATAAGAATAATATAAATAACAATAAAATTACCGAAACCAAAAAAATCTAAAAAATCACTTGCAAAATTTGGATTCCATTTGTAATTTTTCAAATTGTTATCTCACATTCACCGGAAAGAGATCCTACCATAGATAATGATCTGCCGAGCTGTGGTTTGTGTCGGACATTTATTAACAGTTGGGCCCGGTACTTAATGACCGATGCTGGCCAATGCTGGCCCACTACAGGCCATTGCCATTGTTTACAGGAGGCAATGGCGTGGAACGGCGGATAATTGCCGATCGTGGCGCTGATGTACCGGAATATGACGCGAACCAGGTTATTAATTTTGTCCTAGGGCAATACCGAGATCGAAGCGCCCATGCTTCGAAAATCACGCGCCATGTGGTCACAGCCAGAACAGCCCCGGCATGTTCGATCTTTTGTCCGAGGACGAAATATGTGACCTATTGTTTAAAAAAATAACATTGCGACGGACGATCGCCCTTAGGATAGCCCACCATAAAAATAATACGAAACAATGAAATTAGAAAGTTAGGGATGCCGAGGGCATTGGGCATCGCCGAAGACATTAAGAGTGCACGGCCTTTTGTTAGGATGGACAATACGTTCACAACCTTTTGTTCTAAGGTAACATCTCGGAAGGGTAAAAAATGGGAAACCTTTTCTTGCAGCGGGACGTATATCTCTAACCCCGATTAAACAATAGAAAGAACATCTTGGCCAAGTGTTAACACGTAGGACAATAGTTTACAAAGCTGCGTTTTGTTAGAGACGTCGCCAAGTCGTCGCAGTAAGCTTGCTATTGTCCTCGACAGACAATAGAGATGTTTTAGAAAGCGCTGACATACCGATTCCACACATGGCGACACTCTCCGCGAAATGTATGATCGTATAAATTATTATGATTATTATATGGGCCGCCGACACAAGGGCGCGAGGATTCCGCAATGCACGACTAGGCGGTCATTATCAATAAAGATAACAGGGGTCAATCAATTAAGAAGGTAGAATCTGAACTAGAAATTGAGGCAAAGTGGTAATTAATAATATTAATATATTTCACCCGATTTCTTTCCAGTGTAATATGTACCTAATTAATGATAGCAACCGATACGTTTAATTTAAGTAATGTAATGATAATTTAGATAGCCCGTGCCATCTCTGCAGGTGGATGTTACTCGTTTTATATGTAATTTTCTCATTTATTCTGTATTCTATTGTTAAGTACCGAAATGAACGGGACATTGCAATTTGAAATAATAACGAAATCATCCCGAATTAATCTAACTTGTAGCAAATAATAAAAAATGTATTGATCGTAATAAAAGGAAAAAAACTTGATTGTATTATTGCCGACGACGGTATGTCCAATGTAGGTGAAATTAAATTGATTGTGTGTATAGTTTTTTTTACTGAGCTTTTTAAACTGTTAATGTAATATAAGGGGGTTGTCCCGCTAGTTGTTAGTTTGAGCGACTGCTGGAAATAATGTTAATTCATTAGTTTATATTATTTACTAAGGAGAGCGTTAATCTATCAGAGATTATGCAAGCTCTCGATTATGATTTTCCTAATGTTTGATATTGATAACCCAATGTAATAGAATATTATCTCGTGAAAAGATGTAACACAGTTGACGAGATATAAGATTTCAACTTTTTAGTCTTTTGAAATCTGTCTGCAGAATGAATTTTAGAAACATATTTTTATACTAGTTGTAGTATTTGATTTGTAGTTGATTGTTTGTTGTGTTGTTCTCAAAATAGGTATCACTCGATATACCTCGTTTAATATCAAGAGACCGCTTGTGGTTTTTGTAATAGTACTTTCCTTTTTTCTTAATTCCTTTCAAGACCTAGAGCTGAGGAAAGGAGAGACGAAAAATGTGCACACGGGATTGAAACAAAATAGTTTAATTACTTGCAAATAAGTAAATGCCGTGTTGGAATAAACATTAATATTACTTTAGATCGAGGCTTTCATTTCTTATGTTTTCATGTATTACACTTAGTTGAATAATGTTAATTTGTCATTGATTATTCAAGCTCCCAACATTGTGCTTTTTTAATTTTTAATATAATATAAGGGTTATCCGTATCAGCTTGAACATATACCTATTTTTCGTACTTAATCTTCGTTTAATCCATTGTACATAATTATGGAGATATTTGAATATGCACAATAATTTAAAAAAAAAAAAATTTTATACAAATTTGTAAGTTGTAAGAATATAACCTATTTATAAACATGCAATTATTGTTTTGATTACTCGTTTAAGCAAGATTATTTGTCGGTCTGTTTTAAAATAGTTTTTTTATTTATCTAGTAATAATAAAACTCAAATAATTAATTTCACTCTTTACGATGTACCATTCACTTTTGTATTTGTCCGCTTTAAAAAACATAACGAAAATTCTGAAGGTAATTAATTGTAGTAAGGACTTTCGTTATTGGTAGTATTTCAAAATAAGTCTTGTTTGGAAAATTTTCAATTGTCTGTCTGGTGGAATGTGGCTTATATAATTTTTAAGTGTTCTCTATTTTTATTATATTCTTATACCATGGGTGGAAGAAAACTGATTTGATAAGATAATGATTAGTATAATGAAAGTTCTGAAAAAAAAATGTTTTGCATTCAATCCAGCTTACATATTGAAGTAAGAATTTTCATTATTTAGGTGTAAATAATGTTACATTAATTAATTTTCGCCAAGTGTTCTTGATGTTTCTTCTAGTAATAAGATTTAACATAATTTCTTGTAAAAAAATGTAAGAAAGCCTCAATCAGCTTAGTGACTGGTGCATTAGGTTATAAGTACATATGAGGTTGTATTATTGTTATTTGGCAAATTAGGAGAAGAAATGTAATCTGTGAGATGATTCGTTCACTTTGTAACTTTGTTTTTTTTTTGTACATTGTGGTAATATAATTTATACATTAATGTTTTACCGTATTTTTGTGGTTTGTACAAATTCTTCTTTGTCATAGTTAATTTCTGTGAATCAAATAAAGTACCAATCCATTAAAATATATGGTATGATGCAAACTAGTGATATGTAAGCATTTCTTCCGGGCAATCGGCGTCGACGCAGATTTAGGTACTTTATAATTCCGGAAGAAATTACCAAAATAAACGTTGTCTGAGGCTAGGTATAAACAGTGAACATGTAAAGGAAGTGTCCGCGAAATCACAAAGTGTTTTGGCCTAAGCCCACATGGGAGGCCCGGGCGGCGGCGGCGGAAATGAATAGACAATGGTGGGCGTAACAACCAAGACACCGAGTCCCATGACCAATAACGACCATCGGGGCCTGGGAGGGACCCAGAGGAAACCGATGGACGACGAGGGTGGACCCGGAGCGGCCCAATCGGAAGGCAGGCACCACCACCCTAGCCAGAGAAAACTAAGGGAAGCCCCCCCCCCCTACTACCGCCGACCACGCCTCAGGTCAGCGAAAGCGGATATAAGGCGGAACCGGCCGCTGAGACGGCAGTTGAGGAGTTGAGTAGTGGAGTAGTTGAGTAGTTGAGAGTTGAGAGTTGGAAGTCGAGAGTGTGGAGAAGCTAGAGATTCTAGCGGTGCCCGTAACAACAGCATCGCCGATCACTCTAGTAACTCCTGGAGGAGCAAAAGTTCGAACGGTAACAACCGCCATTCGCTACCGAGTGCTGTGACGCACCGCCGCAACGCCTAAGTATCAGTGCCGCCGCGACGCCTCAGTGTACCACCGCGACGGAGAACCGACGCTCCGCCGACGACCGCACGAGTACCCCGACGACGCCAGAAGCCGTAGACGAAACCTGCATCCACAGAGGAGGACCAGTAGAAGCCGCCGC
Organism: Agrypnia vestita; assembly: GCA_016648135.1. Classification (NCBI taxonomy): domain Eukaryota; kingdom Metazoa; phylum Arthropoda; class Insecta; order Trichoptera; family Phryganeidae; genus Agrypnia; species Agrypnia vestita. Next base: position 14,838 of record JADDOH010023338.1, on the reverse strand, counting down.
CGACCGAAAGAAGCGGCACGAAGAAGACATCCTTCACGTTCTCCGCAAACAGGTTTACCCCAGCTTAAAGACTTTTTCTCCCGCTCGCCTAGTTCTACCAAAAGGGTTCTCGTCACCACCCGTTTTAGCTTTAAGATCAGACTCTGTATGTGCTTTGTTTTTTTGTTGTTTACTATTTTGTTTCCCTCTCTAGATTAAGATTCATTTAAATTGTAAATTGATTACCACTTTGCTTCGTTTTATGTAGATCATTTGCCACTTTGCTCAATATAGAAACTTGTAAAATTGTTTTGATTTTATTTTTTTATATCCCTTCACCCGCCTCGAGATATCAGTGTCCCAGTCAGTCACCTGACGTTTTGATTGTACCTAGGGGAGGGCGGAACCGCCGGCGTGCGTTGATCTGAGATCTGCCGGCCGGTTTATCATGCAGTGATTTTATATCACCTCAGACCCCACCCCCTACTAAGGTAGATCAGCGCAATGGCGAAATTGTTGGTTTTTCAAGCACACTTCAAAGGAATCGTAGCCGGTGGTGTTTACACAATGACCCATTGTTCAGTTCGTCACCGTCCGCTCACGTGGTGACACAATCTCCTATATTCTGTGAGCGACACGTTTATCGTGTTTCATTCTGAGATCGCCGAAATGTCGCTATCGTAGAGAAATAATTATTATTATTAGTATGGACAAAAATTGATACAGTATACAATGAATAAGTTTTATTTTTCATATAATTTAGTTCGAATATTTTTATTTAGTAACAACTAAAATTATCACTATTTTTTTTTAGTTAGTTTCGTCAATTGATAGAAAATATTAAATATAAGTTATATATACCAACGGATTTATAAGAGAAGGCACGTGCGCTCAATTTTTTTCATTTCTGTAAGTGCAATATTTTAGATTGTTCTTAAGAATTTTAGGCGCAATCGAAGATTTAAAATTAAATGTTTTGAAGTCGCAAAGACGTAAAAACAGTGGAAAGCAATTTTCGAAGACGTATTTGCCACAAATTAAGGGGAAATCTGCTTCACAAGTTAAAAAATTTAGATTTTTTTCTTTTGCTTAAATCGATAGATTATGATTACGTCCATCTTGAGTGCCTCGCCGAGCAGCAATCAGCCATTCGCCACTGTGTGAGCGCCTGTTCGCCGATGGGCGATGCTGACCACCGTGGCGCACGACCGTGTATAGTCCGTCCAACTTATCTGGAGAATAAAGGAGGGCGTCCCAATCGTTGTGGTACTGCCCGTAGTCTAAAAATTATCTCATTTGTAGGGAATTTTTTGCAAATTCGTTTTTTCTTTAAAAAGTTATTGAGCAGTATACGACACGATAAAAAACAAAAAATGTAAACTAACGTACAAATAAATTTATCAAAATATACATTCGTAAAATACACAACGTCACAAAATGGCGTTTTTTCAAAATCAAAGAAAAATACAATTTTCAGGAAAAAAAACAAACAATAACAATTCTTTTAGGCCGGCGCCACATTACGCAGATCTTCGGCCGCGTCTTTTCCGTTGCGTCAAATCGGCAAAGCAAATAGATCAACCGATCATCCGCGTAGTGTGTTTAATAAGCGCATATTGTATGGAAAGAAATGTAGCAATGTTCCGCGACAGAAGAGACGCGGTGGAAGATCCGCGCAGTGTGGCGCCGGTTTTATTCGGTGTCTCATACCTAATGATCTGACCTCCATGTTTAACTCAGTAACACCTAAGGATATCAATCGGTTTAGGGCTGTTGTATCAACTTGGTTTATAGTAATATTTCGTTCAAAGCATGGATATTTTGCGTTTTCCACCGATCAAACAACTCGCTCTCGTAAAAATCTATGCTTCAAATGAACTATTGCTATAAAGTAAGTTGATGCAACCAGTCTTTAATGAGCATAAATAAAGGAGTTTTTTTTTGAAAAAAATATGTTTATACAAATGAACTCGTTAATGAATTATGTAATAAAAAGTATAAATAATAAAAATTCTATGTAAAAAAATTATCGATTAAAATATATTCTAAAACTTTTCTCATCTTACGGCTTCTAAATCAATTTTTCCACTTATCCTTGTTCTTTTTTTTCCGGGTGTAGATATTTTAATACCCATTTCCACGGCCGCTTTACCTTCTTTAACTATTTTGTAAATTGCCGATTCAGAAATACCTGAAGAAATTGTATAATAGTAAAATAATAAACTAAGTACGGGAAAATCATCATAACTGCATGGCAGCACTAACCTGAAGCGGCGGCAATACATCTATGAACAAAATCAAACGGTATAATTGGGGCTTTTAGACGTTGTTCCTCTTCAAAAAACGTTTGCATTTTCAAGATTATTTCCCGAACACCGCTTTTAATGATTTTTGGCATGGTGACAGTCTAAAATTTTCTTAAAAAACTATCGAAACAGTCATGAACCCCTCTGTAAACAAAGTCTGTCAAAGGTCTGTCAGCTGTAGATAATCCAATATGGCGTCGTTAGTTCCAAATTTGGCCATTCTTTAGATAAGTTAGACGGACTATATGGCCCATTGTGTCTGGGACATTTATATTCGTATCTCTACAGAATCATAGACAAAAATCATATTGCTTACGACTTACCACAGAATATAGACCAAACGACTTACCAGTCTTACCACCGTAAATGTCAAATTGACGTTTTGATACCTGTATTGTACTCCCACGTAGAACGTCAATTTAACACAATAGATCAGTATTTGGAATTATGAAGGAAGCAAAATTAGACGTAAGTTAATATATTCTACGTAATGTCGCTTTTGATTTTTTTAATTTAGCGGTTTTCTAAAGAAATAAAACAAGAAACATTGTATATTTAGTAAAAAATCGCTGTACATGCATTTGTTGATCATACATACATGATATGTCAATATCCAACATATCAATATTGATAATGAACGTGTGTTTAATGGTTTTGTGTAACTTACATGATAACGTTAAAAAATTTACGGTATTCACATTCAAAAATTAATGATTTATAGTTGAAAAGTGCATGAATTTTTTCTATTGTGTTTTAATGATTTTCTTGCATTTTAATAAATATTCGGCTGTTATCTGAAAATGCGTGAAGTTTGTGAAGATTTACAAAGTCAATTTACATTTCAGAAAAGATATAGTATGATTCTAAAAAAATAATTCTAAATGTAGTACTGCAAGCATTAGAGAACAAACCTGTTAATTTTCGGAATATTCTTTCATTAAATAATTATTTGCAAGGAGTTCAACGTTGTCTATTTCAAAAATTACCCTTCTGTTATTACACTTTAGAGTTTTAAAGATTCCCTGCATTTTAACATTTGATAGGAGGTATCTGTGTAAATCATAGACAAAATCTGTTATAATACCCATATTCTTGGATTTTGTTGAATATTGCTATGCCTTTCCAGAACAAGCAAATTTAACATGGGATTTTACAGTTCCAACTCTTTGAACTCCGAAACGTATTCTCAGTGGAGTTCCCTATCAACTTAGGAAATCGGACAGAGTTACCAATGCTATTCATGGTTCAATCAGATATGCTATTCTTGTGGTCTCTAAAAACAATTAAATACCTTCAATACGATTTACAATTTCTATGGGAAACTCATAAAGTCTATCCTCTCTATCTTATCTCAGCATTCCCTGCATATATTTTTTTTTAAATCTTCACCATAAAATATTTCAAAATAAAGAATTCAATATTTTATATTCACCTCGTCTTATTCTTTGTGTTCTGCAAAATGTAAACATCTTTTTATATACAAGAAAGGTTATTTAAACTATAAAAGTAGTCCATTTAGAATATTTTGAGTTTGTTCAAATCTTTCAGAACAGTGCTGGATTTATGTCACAGACAATGTCACAATTTATGTCACAGTTAACAAAAATTGGAAATAATATTTCCTGGCGTATCCTAGTGTAATGCAAGTATTCGGATGAATTTCATTACACATAATAAAAAGGATATTGCTCTCTAAATTCCGTAAAATCAATTGTAGATTTTCTCATTAGCGACATCTGTGGGGATTTAGGGGAATGAAAATGGCTTTGTACAGGCCGCATGGAAAAAGCGCTTACAACTCATATATGAAAGCTTCACGCAATTTGAACATATATACAACTTCCAAAAAATGAATAAGCATGGTATATTCTATCATGGGTGGAAATGGCGAATGTTACAATTGTGTAAAGTGATCACTTAAGCCTACCAAAAGACAGGTCATAAGTCCTGTTACACCCAAATGACTTCTATACCTACTTTCCCATAATTAATACAGTTTCGTCTCTGTGAGATATCTATAATATACACTAATTAAGTAGTCCATTTATTTTATACTCCATACCTGATTACAAATTTACTGTGTCATACATGTTGGAGCGCGCACAACATTAAAAAAATTTCTTGCTAATGTATTTTAGATGTTCGAGTCCTTCTCTGGTAGTGTGGAAGGGGACATGGTGGTCCCCGGATCACAGCCTGTGATGGGACCTGATGGAAAGTTAGAATTCAATACTCTAGATGAACCCATAAAAGATACAGTGGTAATTATTAAAAGAGAGTTATTATTAATACAAAAAAGCGTAAGTGATCATTTCGAACTTTGCAGGAGAGTAAAAAGAAGTTTTGTCAATCTGATTTTGTCAATATTTCTTTTATTATTATGGAAAATATGGAAAATCGTTTTTATTTTGATATTTGAAGCAGGGTTCGAGGATATATATCAGGACATATATGGCTTGATTTTTACTTTGGATGTATATCCAAAAAAACTTTCTGCATTTGTTAATCGATGGTGCTATCTGTATTTTTAAAAATGCTATAGATTGTTTTTTTTTTAATATCTGCTTTAGATGACACTAGTTGTATTTTAAAAAGTGCTACAGGTTTTTTTTTATATCTGCGGTTGTTACTAGATGGCGCTAGTTGTATTTTAAAAAGTACTACGTTTTTTTTTTGGTTTAATTTGTTTCATATAATCTGTTTTTATTTCACACAAAGAAACATTGCATTAGAAAGAGCAACTTTTATAACTTATATATGATAATTTCATATATTAGCTTTTTTCAGTATGCAATTCATTTATTTAATAAATAATAATTCATATACAAAAAAATTTCCAGTGTGTATCAATCGACATGTGCAAACAAGAAAAAAGTTTGGATATATATCCAATTTTTGATATATATCAAAAAATCAGATTTTTTGATTTTTAATATAAAAATTGGATTTTTTCGAACCCTGCTTTGAAGTATTATTTTAGAAAATCTTAAATATTTACATTTATATGCATTTCTAGTACAGCATAATACTTCAGGTGACTGATATTTCCTAATATCTTTTCTTATTATGCAAGTCTGATAACTCAACACAGAGTTACTTACGGAAAATTTAAATTTGCTTACCTATATTTACAATCTTTAGCATTCTCTCACATCTATTGTGGAATGCTTTTAATATAAAAAATTCAAAGAGAGTACAGTGGAACTCTCTTAATACGTTTTTCAAGGGACCAGCAAATAAAAACTTATTAGGCGTGAAAACATATTAACAGTGATTTCAATATTTTCATAAATTATTTACACTTTCTAATTTTGTATTTTAATTAAAGTTTCGTTTATATAATATGACAATTTAGGGACATTTTATTTTAAAAAATGAAGTAGGTAAATATATACATTTGTAAAATATTACCTATGTAAATAAATACATAGTACCTGAGGGTCAGAAAACAATAAAAACCACCAAAACTGTAAAAAGAATTAGCACTGTCAATAATTTTAAATATAAATCGGTGTATATTGACAAATCAAAAACCTCACGAACACGAAAAAAAAATACAAAAAGCTACTTCTACTATCTACTTATCTACTTTCCCTGGCTTGGTAAAGATTGCATATTTGTAAAAAATAACCATTTGTAAATAGTATTCTATTTGACTTCATTTTAAATATTTATCCCTTTTGATGATTTCTACATCATTTAGGTGTACAGTCAACACACCGCCTTGAGCAACGTCCTTTTATTTGTGATTAATTACGATTTTCTTTATTTTAATTACACTTGATTTCAGACTACCTTAGTATTTTTTATTGCTAAATTAAATTAGATCCGTTTTTTGTAACTCATTAAGATCGGCGCCACACTAAGCGTTTCTTCCGTCGCGTCTTTGACGTCGCGTCAAATCCGCAACTGAATTTAGCCGTCATATACACTATATTCCGCGGCGGACCGCGCGGAGAACAAACACACGTGCGGATAATCTTTCAAATGTGGCGCGTTGCAATCAAAAACACGAGATGCGAAGTCACCGATTTTACGTTGACGTAAGTTCCGCGGGTGGGGTACCGAACAGACGCGGCAGCGGCGGAACGATTGATTATCCGCGTAGCAGCGGCGTTCCGCGGCGTCAAATACGCGACGGAAGATACACCTAGTGTGACGCCGGCCTTAGAAAACAATAGGATGTATTACGTAATTAATATTTCCAATTGTTTCCTCGAAGAAATACAACCAAAATGAAAACAGTTTCGTTTAGGCGAATTTATTTTGCGCCGACGTTGATTGATTTTGAAAAAATTATCGTAATCGTCAGATAAATTTATTTATTAAATATTATTTTATTAGCCTATTAAAATACTATAGGGTTTTTTCAGCGGCTAGAACTTTTGTGATGTCGCCAAACCCACTTAATTTTTATTGCGCCCATTTTTCATTTTTAGGAATGTTAAACAAAATTTCGTCTTCCGAAAAAAGTATTATGAAGATTTATTTTTATGAATAAATTGTTTCGGCTATAAATATTTTTACGACTTAGGCGAGAAACGAACATAAGCGGGAAACGTATTAAGCCTAAAACATATACAGGTAACCCCCGTTTATCGCGGGGGATACGTTCTGGACACGGTCGCGATAAGCGAAATTTCACGATCAACGGGGGATTTTCAAAAAAAACATCGTAATATTCGAAAAACACATTATTAATAAAAAAACAATAGTAATAACGCAAAATGGTTTACGTTAAATAATTAATAATTCATTCATTTTGTTCCGCGTTGAAAAAAGGATTCTGATTTTGATTCCCTTTTTTGGCCTCTCTACGTTTATTGTACAAAATTTGACGATAACTGGCAAGGAATTAATGCATTACAGCCACATTTCACAGCACTCACTCGCTCGTAATCTTCATCGTTCTCTTCTAACAACTCCATGCATTGATTGTGAAGAGAAAGGATCTTTTCAATGGTTTTAACACATAATTTTCGCACGGAACAGATTGGGAGACGTCATTTTCCAGAGCGTACGACAGTCCTGCGTGATAAGTTTCCGACTAGAAGAAGCGTTAGGCAATGCTTGAACGCTTTAAATCCAGAAGCAGTCTTTTCGTCTGTGGAAATAAAGTACGTGTTGGCATTCTTTTCCAATAGAGTCCCGTCTTATCCACATTAAAAATTAAATTTTGTGGATAATTTCCCCTTTCCACAATTTCACGGAACTCCATTGGATATTTTTCAACTGATTCTACATCTGCACTAGCTGATTCGCCAATCATTTTAAGGCAATGCAAGTTTGAACGTTTTCTAAACCGATCAAACCAACCTTTGCTTGCTTTAAAAACTTCTTCTCCATGTTGAGATTCTAAATGATCCCAAAGACTAAGTGATTTATTCGTGGTTTTGATTTAGGTCCTCTATCCATTTGCTTAATAAATATTATATTTCTGTCATCAAAAAACTTCTAGTTCGTGAGACTTTCGTCGCTGTAATTGGTCTTTTTAATTTTGTCGTTTTGTTGCACAATTGATTGCACTGTAGACTCGTCCAATTTGAAATCCCTTCCCGCAACTGTAATTTGTAACTTTCGATCATTTTAGATTCTTTTCTAAAATCGCTACATTGCGAGTTTTCTTAACTGATTCTTCACATTGTCTTTTTGACATTTTAAAAATTACGACGCGATGAAAATATGTAGTTAATTTGATAAGTATGCATTTGAAATTGCAGCTAAGCTTTAACACTGATAAACTCAAATGCGCTGACTCAACCCTACTAGGGACCAGGTACCGGCGTTCTTTTGTCTCACTCACGCTTGTAATTTTACATATGCAATGTTTGTGCATGTGCAGCGTGAGAGTGAGCGAGAAATAAGGTAGCACACGTGTGTCACCATTCATTTTGACAATTCTTGGTATATGTCAAGACCAGACAAGTGCCTAGACAAAAAAGATCGCGATGTAACGAATCCGCACTCGCCGGGGTCGCGATGAACGGGGGTTTACTGTATAGGATTTGTATGGGATTTTTTCGGGACCGCAAAATTTAAACTTATTTAGCGGGAAAACTTATTAAAAGTGAATTTATTAAGCGAGTTTCACTGTACATAGTGATGATACGGCCATCACTTTGTAAGCCGTAAGATCACACATATTGAATAACTATTTGGAAAACTTTAAGAATGGCTTTTGACCAATCAGATTTTGCTCTGTTTTAGGTCAATTATTGGCTCTTATTATTATTCTATCATTCATTATTACTCAGTCAAAACAACTATCTATATAAAACTACTGTTAAAAATTCAATAACAGTAGTTTAGCTTTTTTTTTTTATTAGGTAATATAACAACCTCCAGTGAAAAATAAGTGTATTAATATTACTGAAAATTGCAACAATAATCACAATATTTGTACCTTTTATCCCAAATTTTAAATTTTTGAGTATGTTTAGGAATAATTCACGTTTTCTATAATTATTACAGATAAGAGATTTGCGAGCTGTTGGAATTAAATTTCTACATGTTTTGTACCCAAAAGAAAAGGCCAGCTTGTTGAAAGAATGTAAGTATGTTAAGAATGTACAGTTTATATTACAATTTTTTGTCTTCCACAAATTTTATATTATGAATTTTGGGATCATAAAACACCTTGCAGTGCATTTAAATGTGACTTCCAATCTTTTACTTAGAAAAATAAATGAGTTCTCTTGTAAGGAATGTATTAAAATACAATACCCCTGTATTCGAAATTCGCCATAATTCGAAATTTTTCAAACCCACAAGTCCTAATGCTAAAATGTTAATTTTATTAGTAGATTAACGCCGATAATTTGAAAACCCTGGTAATTTGGTAAAATTGAAAAAATATATTTCGATTTTTTCGCAAATGAGAACGACAAATATGTCAATATCGCCTACTTTCGTAAGTAATAGAAATATTGTGATCATTGTATAAACATAATAAATATAGAGATATTTATTTTTTGTACCTTGAATTTCGAATTAACGGGGTTCTGAAAGTAATTCGAACAAAATTTGAAATGTTTTTTTGGGTCTCTTGAATTACGAATTAACGAGGTTCTACTGTATAAAAAAGATCGCGATGTAACGAATCCGCACTCGCCGGGGTCGCGATGAACGGGGGTTTACTGTATAGGATTTGTATGGGATTTTTTCGGGACTGCAAAATTTAAACTTATTTATCGGGAAAACTTATTAAAAGTGAATTTATTAAGCGAGTAAAAATTTTTGAAAATAAAATGAAATAAAAGATTTGAGGCTTTCCTAAATGTGCAAACATCATATAAAAAATTTCAATTATCACTTTTTTTTAATGACTGTATTTACTTACTTACCATCACGCCGTTTCCCCGTTTGGGGGTAGGCAGAGAGGATAGAGCGCCACATATTCTCTCTTCTGTCCTGACATACAACTCTCGCCCCATCCACATCATACGTCTTCGCATGCAAGCTCGCTGGTTGTTGAGGCTTCTAACGGGACCATCTTCCAGTATCTGGTTAATCTGGTCATGCCACGTCTTCCGCGGTCGCACTCTCTTTCTGGCGCCATCAACACTTGCATTATATATCTTTTTTACCATTCTTTCCTCATTCATTCGCTCAACATGCCCAACCATCTGATCGACCCTTTTTTAATTCTGCTGACATCAGCATTACATTCATTCCTAATATCTGCAATCTTTACTCTATCTAAAATTGATTTGCCACACATACATCACACTGTGTATTTTGTGCTATATTAAACCAGTAAATATTATTTTGTACACCAGCTAACGATCTAGATTACATTTTTAGCACCACAATTCTTCGAGGTATTTACCATTTATATACAAAATAAAAAAGTGTCTATTAGTCAGTACCATTTTTCAAAATCCTGGCAGGAGTTACAAAGTGTTGTAAATATGAAACTTTTTCTGTAAAACAAATAAAAATAATTATTAATGTGTTTTATAGGGGATCTCTGGGGACCCCTTTTATTGTGCACTTTGATGGCAACTGTTTTACAAGGCTCGACAGACCAAGCTGATAACTCTAATGATGGAGGACCAGAATTTGCCGAAGTGTTTGTGATCGTCTGGATTGGATCAATGATTGTAACTCTCAATTCCAAATTGCTTGGAGGAAATATGTACGTACTATTTGATATGCAGAAGGGCTGTTGTTGCCTTTGTTTAACTTTTATACAGACTTTACTGATATCTCTACTATGTATGTTTCAAACATTTCTATCTGAAAAATATATTTATTATAATTATCATACTTAGCTCCAAGGACTTCTCAGATTTGTTATAATATGTTCAAACATAATATCAGAAATCAAAATTTAATGCTATAAACCCTAATAGTACGTAAATTGCCAAAAAGTAAAGTCTGATTCACTGCAGTCAATATCATGCCCAGCCCCCTAATAACTATGAATATTTATTTTATTAACTTCCACTCAATTGTTATATCATTGCGAGTATGGTAGATCTAGTGATGGTTGAAACTGTTTAACTGGTTACAATAAAAGTTATTTGAGATTTGTATCTGATTTCATTGATGATTTGTAACTGATTTTATGCCATTCAACGGCAAACATCTGTACACTAGACAACAGTTAAATCTCAGTTCCCAATCATTGATACAATCAGATACAAATATAAAATAATGATTACTGAAAAACTAGATACCAGGGACGTGCAGTGAGAACATTGAAGCGTGACATTTACGAAAGCATATATTTTGGAAAAAATCTAATTAAAAAATATACCTCGTAATATTCCTATCACAGTTATTATCATATTATATATTTAGATTTTAATATGACAATAATATTCTGTCACATAAATATTTCAATGTTTTTTTCCAAAATAAAAGTCATGCTTCAATGTACTCATCGCATGCGCCTGCTAGATAAGACATTAAATAAAATTTCAACATTTTTAGTTGATTCATAACCTGGTTAATAAGACACCAAATATTTGAGTATATATCACTAAGAATTTTTTACTTTCTTTTTAGATCATTTTTCCAATCTGTTTGTGTTTTGGGGTATTGCTTACTGCCGACAGCTGTGGCACTTCTAGTTTGCCGAGTTATTTTGTTGGGAACACAAACAACATTCTTATTTTTCCTAAGACTTGTCATTACAGTCATAGGATTTTGCTGGGCTACATTTGGTAAGCACTATCCTGCACCTCTCTTCTTACTACATATACAGAAATTTTATGCATATATATATAATATATATATATATATATATATATATGTTTTTGCTTGAGGTTTCCGCGAGCGTTATTGTATGTAACAAAAATAACTTCTGGACTCCCTCGCTTTTTCTGTAAATGGTCTCCCTGAGAAGACCTGGCCGACGTTTCGACACGGTATCACGTGCCATTGTCAAGGCTAAAAAGGCCTCAAAAGTTACGGACTAGCCGTACTTGTTCGCGGGTGACATGAAAGTCTACCACCAATAAGGCCTTATTGGTGGGAGACTTTCATGTCACCCGCGAACAAGTACGGCTAGTCTGTAACTTTTGAGGCCTTTTAGCCTTGACAATGGCACGTGATACCGTGTCGAAACGTCGGCCTTGGTCTTCTCACGGAGACCATTTACAGAAAACGCGAGGGAGTCCAGAAGTTCCTTTTGTTACATACAATAACGCTCGCGGAAACCTCAAGCAAAACATATATATATATATACACACATATATATATATATATACACACATATATATATATATATATATATATCCTGTAACCTATTGGGCGTCCATCATGGACGAAATTGCATATAATGTGGCGTCCACCTGCTTATGACGTCCGTATATCGGACGTCAGATGGGAGAGTGTTCGCAATGGGCGCGGATTGTCTTTCTGATGCCATAAATGTAAAAAAAAAAAAAAAAAATTGGACGTCAATTCGCTCCCAGTTTGGCTATTCTCAGTATATCTGTAGTTCTGCAAATTTTCGTTACAAAAAATAGCAGCGCTGTCGGCATTATTCCGAACATTCATTGCTAGCCGTGTGTGACGTCCAACTGCGCGTCGAGCGAAAGTTTGAAATGCGACGTTGCCACTTGCTGGATGCTTTGACTTCATTTAATTTTTATATTCACGATTTATGAGAACTCGTACGCATTCACTTGAATGAAGAAGTGGAGTCGCTTTTGTACTCCATTTAATTCGTGGCGTCTGATTATTTGACGCAAAAACTTTGGATCGATTTTTAACCCTTTTCTCGTGATCCAAACGAGCTGAAATTTTGCACGCAGACTCGTGGGGACGTTCAAGAAGATCTATCAAATTTTCGTTAAAAAAATTTAATGATTATAGTATAATTTTGGATTTTTAGATATTTTAATAGTTTTTTAACATTGGAATCATTACATAAATGTTTGATTACTACCGTCGGCGGCGGCCCGATAACGTCGCGGAATATTTTCTAAATTTGCATTACTATATATAATTATATTTATTATTCATTATATTAATTACTATGTATAATTATATTAATTACGATATATAATTATATTAATTACTATATATAATTACTATAGTATAATAGGTACTTCACTATGAATTTCAAAAATTTATGACAATTGGTTAACAGAGATAGAGAATTTTGACATAGATATTTGTCTAGACATGTTTCATTTTCAGTCAATCAATTATTTAATTACATGATGGTAAACTTAATTTACAAAGAAAGGGAGTAAAATAAAAACATGGTTTTTATGGGTTACTTTTTTTAAGCTAAATATCTAAAAAAAATAATCAGAAGTTTAAAATTGAAATAAAATAAAATTAATCCCAGGACTTGAAGATAAGATTGCAGCATTATTTTATTAAATGTTTTAGTCGATCGGTATCTACTTATATCTATAGTCGATATGAATTAAGGTGTAATTGAGTACTTAACAGGTGAATGATTTTTATTATGAAGGGCTAATTGCCATGTTACCTTTGATACATGTATAGTAAAAGTCCGTTAATTAGAACAACGATATTTCGTGCTTTGTATTTATTGCCGATTTTGAGGATCCAAAAATAACTTTTCCCTATAAATTCTACCTTTAATTCTAAAATACGTGAAATGCGTACATCGTATCAATTGTTGACGTATTATATATGTATAGTATATAGACACGTTATTCCCATACTAGCCGGCTTTCATATTTATGTAGCAAATATTCCATTGAAGTATACAACAAATCACATAATCACGTAAATATCAGGTAATTTGAAGTCACGGTGCCTAAAATAACATACTCATTCTTACAATAGTGTACGATACTCTTATGGGTGGAAATGACGAATGTTACAATTGTGTAAAGTGATCACTTAAGCCAACCATAAAAAGACAGGTCATAAGTCCTGTGTACACCCTAATGACTTCTATACCTACTTTCCCATAATTAATACAGTTTCATCTCTGTGAGATATCTATAATATACACTAATACGATACTCTGTTCCTTTTTCCCCGGGACTTTTTTTTCGGCGTACACGCAGTGTTTGTGAAATAAGTGTGTTGTAAATATAATTTAGCAACTATTTCAAAACACGAATCTTCACTACATTCCTGGCTTTGTAGATGGGTAAGTATACACTAGGAAATGCAATCTCGCGAAATCAATAATATCAATCTCGCATACAATCAATTAAATTTTAATAATTATTTTAATTTCAAAAGTTATAAAATGGTACCTACTTGCTTTTTGCTATACTTACTTGTTGTTAAAGATAAATAAAAAGGAAAATAATTTTAATATCACTGTATTTCAAAGGGTAATTAAAGTTTTTTAAGAAATAATCAACATAATAAGCAATACGTATAAAAGAGGGGGCGACCGCGGAAAACGTGGCATGACCAGATCAACCAGATACTGGAAGATGGTCCCGTTAGAAGGCTCAACAACCGGCGAGCTTGCATGCGAAGATGTATGAATGTGGCTGAGGCGAGATTTGTATGTCAGGACAGAAGAGTGTGGCGCTCTATCCTCTCTGCCTACCCCCAGGGGAAACAGCGTGATGGTAAGTAAGTAAGTAATCATAATCAACATCAACAATGAAGTTACTTTAAAAAAATAATATGTTTGACTTTTATGCTTGCTTTTGAAAGTAACTTCGTAAGAAGCACTGATTGCTGCATCATTGAGTTGTCTCATATGAGAGGCTGTACCTAGGTATAATATGTTCCGCACTGGGAAAGAATTCGGCCGCATTTTGTCGTACACTCACACATATTTCCGGTCGCGGAGGGATATGCGACATATCGATAGCCCGCACATGCAAATTGCGTCTTTAAGATAAACACCGCTAAAACACAAATCGTTTGAGGATGTCGCGAGTCTTATTTCATTATTGCAAAAGAAGTCGATTATTATTTCGGATGGACACGTGCAAGTTAGCTCCATTTAAATAATAAATCGGACTAAAACAAAAGCCTTTTAATCCTGTAGGTCGTATGAAACGTTCGGCCCTTTTTTATGACTAAATTATACTTTTATCCAGTAGCTAAAATTTTAACAGCTAAAGTCTATTTTTAGACCTCATGTTTT